>JAYMTK010003345.1:0-12396 GCA_036897405.1 Pelargonium myrrhifolium | reverse complement strand
CCGCCAGCAACGACGCCGTATTGGCGGAGCAGATTGAGCATGAGCTCTTGAGGTTGGTCTCCAATGGCAAGGACAGTAAAGTCACTTTTGATGACTTCCCATATTATCTGAGGTTAAATTTCTAATCTTTTACTTAGTACTAATCATGGGTTTAGCAACTTTTTTTAAGATATTTATCGTGTTTTCTGGGTTCATTGATTTGTTTGTGCAAAATTGTGCAAAAACAGTGTGGATTGTAGTTGTTTTGTTTGCTTTTGTTTGCTTGTTTGTTTCAAGTTTTACTTTTATGGGTTTCTAAGTTTTGACATTTTTTCTTAAATTTTGAGTTCTAAATTTGGAGCTCACCAATACAAAAGTTCTTGTTTTGGGTTGTGAATTTCAGTTTCAATTTTTGTGTGTTACTCTATATTTGGTTGTTTTGGAAGACAAGAAGTTCATACAGTCATTGTTTAAGGATTTGTTGAATCAGTGTCACATGTCAATGTTCAGCTAATTCTTTGGCAGACACAGATCTTGAACTATTTGAAACCTTGCTCATCTTGATTGACTTGTTGATGCTTGTTTTATTGGTTTCTTGGACATAATTACATGTTAATCATTGTCACTCACTCGTTGATTTTAATGATCTTGTTTTCACTATTTGTTGGGGTACATCTAAATTCGGTTTCTTTGTTGTAAAAAAGGCGTAAGAGATTATGATCTAATGGTTACTTTGATGGCGATGACAGTGAGCAAACTCGTGTGTTATTGACAAGTGCTGCATTTGTTCATCTAAAGCATTCGGACTTCTCGAAGCACACTCGTAACCTTTCACCGGCAAGTAGGACTATATTGCTCTCTGGTCATACTGGTAAGAGCTATTTGGAATACTCTATTTAATATGCAAGATGGTTTATACTTTTCTTTTTGAAGTTCGTTTTAGCCTAATTTGTTTTTTGTTTATACTCCGTAAGAACTTTACAAGCAATTGCTTGCTAATGCTTTAGCACAATGCTTCGAATCAAAGTTGCTTGTGTTGGATGTTACTGAGTTTTCGCTAAAGGTTAGTATGCATTCCTATAATCCTCCGTTCATTACTTCATTTCCAATTGTCGTTGAATCATACTAATGCTTGTCACGGGTACCTTCTCGCAGATGCAGAGCAAATACGGTTGTGTTAGAAAGGAACCTGTAAGCTTTTTTTCTACTTGTTTGATTATTGTATACTTGCTAGTTTTAGTCGGATTTTGTTTCTTCTTTTTTCCCTAATTTACATGATATTTTTCAGTCTCTCGACAGATCCATCTCGGAGGTGACATTGGAGCGAGTGTCCAATATGTTCGGTTCATTCTCAATCCTTCCATCATGGGAGGAAATCAAAGGTACAAAACACAAAACAGCCTATTAGATGTTCATGTATAATGTATTTTTCAAAGATCATTTATCGGTTTAGTCATAACTACAATGACGTCTTATACTCTTCCTTTTCCTATATTATCGCTTTTATTTTCCTTCAAAACATCCTCTAGTGCATCTCTCACCGAAGGCTTCTTGCAGGTGGATCGCGTATGCAAAGCAGCTCGGATATTAAATCAAGGTATGCGGTTAGGACATTTAGTCTAATAGAGCTTAACAGTTTGGTTCATTCCATCAATATTGCATGTCACGAGTTGCTTCTAATTCTGTTCTTTCCTTTTTCCTCCAGAGTAACGGAAAGTTCTAATCATTCTCCAAAGCTTCGAAGAAATGCCTCTACTATGTCCGATATGAGTAGTGTCAGTTCCCAGTGTTCTACTACAAATTCAGGTTCTACTTTTGGAACATCCGTGCTAAATACTCGTATTTTAAGACCCTAAATATAAGTTTTGTGTTGACCACTTGACCCTAAATATAAGTTTTTTTCTTTTCTTCTTATAGCTCCACCGAAGCGCACAAGCACATGGTGTTTCAGTGAGAAGGAGTTTTTACAGTCACTTTACAAGGTAATGTTGCCACGAATACATTACGTTTTTCGAACCAAAGATTCCTAGTTCATGCGAAGCCTAATGTGATAGAATTCTGATATATGTGTTCCAGGTCTTGGTTTCAATATCAGAAACCGGTTCTGTTATTTTATATCTCAGAGATGTCGACAAGCTTCTTCTCCAATCACAAAGATTACACAATCTGTTCCACAAGATGTTGCAGAAGCTATCGGGGTCAGTGGTGATACTTGGTTCCCGGAAGTTGGACACACAAGATGATTGCCGGGAAATTGACGACAAGCTCAGTCTTTTGTTCCCTTACAATATTGAGATTAGACCACCTGAAGACGAGTCTCGTCTTCTCAGCTGGAAAGCTCAACTAGAAGAGGACACAAAGTTGCTTCAGTTTCGGGACAACAGAATCCACATTGCTGAAGTACTTGCAGCGAATGATATTGACTGCGATGATCTCGGTTCTATCTGCCAAGCGGACACGATGGTCCTCAGTAATCACATTGAAGAAATTGTTGTATCAGCAATATCGTATCATTTGATGAATAACAAGGACCCTGAATACCGAAATGGAAAGCTCGTTATATCATCAAAGAGGTTGATTCTTGATTCTTGATTCTTGATTCTTGATTCTTGATTCTTGATTCTTGATTCTTGATTCTTGATTCTTGATTCTTGATACCTACTTTTTTAGTTTTTGTTTTAACGGGTTTCTTTGATTTCTTCACTTCATCGATGAGTTGCAATTGATAACTATTTTGACTCTGAAACAGCCTTTCCCATGGATTAAGTATATTCCAAGATAGTAGATGTGGATCTCTGAAACTAGAGGTAAGTTTTGACTCTTTCAAGGTTTGAGCTCTAAGTTCACATTAAGTTAGTGTTTGGATTAAATTTTTCGGAATGGGAATGAGAAGCAAGAATCTCATTCCAAAGTCATTCTCATGAACAAAAAGTCGCGGAAATCTCATTTCCGTTCCTGAACGAAAGTTCTAATCCAAACGCTACCTAAGGTTATATGTAAAAGTTTGCTGACAATACTATTATGTTTAGGAAAAAGAAGGGGAAGAGTCTGTTGGTGCGAAGACCGAGTCTGCAACAGCTGATAACAAAAACGAGACAGAAAAAACAGTTTCTTCGGCAAAGAAGGATGGTGAGAACCAAGCTCCACCTAAACCAGTTAAGTCCAAGCCCTCTAGTTCGTGTCCATTTCTTCTCGTTTGTTTCCTTCATCTTACATTCGATTTTTGTGCAGGAACTTCCTCCCGACAATGAGTTTGAGAAGCGCATAAGGCAAGAAGTCATACCAGCAAATGAAATCGGAGTGACATTTGCAGATATTGGTGCTTTGGACGAGATTAAAGAATCGCTTCAAGAACTTGTCATGCTTCCTCTCCGAAGACCGGACCTTTTCAAGGGCGGGCTTTTGAAGCCTTGTAGGGGGATATTGCTTTTTGGACCTCCGGGAACGGGCAAAACAATGATGGCGAAGGCCATTGCTAATGAAGCCGGAGCTAGTTTCATCAACGTTTCAATGTCCATTATAACTTCAAAATGGTTTGGAGAGGATGAGAAGAATGTTCGAGCTTTGTTCACACTCGCAGCGAAGGTCTCTCCCACAATTATCTTTGTGGACGAGGTTGATAGCATGCTCGGGCAGAGAACGAGGGTTGGGGAGCACGAGGCTATGCGCAAGATTAAAAACGAGTTCATGACACATTGGGACGGGTTGCTGACCAAATCTGGTGAGAGAATTCTCGTTCTTGCTGCAACAAATAGGCCTTTTGACCTCGACGAGGCAATCATTAGGCGATTTGAGCGCAGGTTTGTTTACAGAACTAATCGCGCTTAATACTATATATCCAATTCGAGTATTGAATTGCTGAATCTTGACACTTTCTGTTTTGAGCAGAATCATGGTTGGTCTTCCGTCTGTTGAGAGCAGGGAAATGATCCTGAAAACGCTTCTCGTGAAGGAGAAAACCGAAGATTTGGACTTCAAGGAGCTCGCGACCATGACTGAAGGATATAGCGGAAGTGATCTTAAGGTTTGTTTATCGATTAATTACACTCTCGAGTTAATAATCAATGATCAAACGTCGTAAACTAATGTTATTCTACTATACTTCGAACAGAATTTGTGCATCACAGCTGCATATAGACCCGTTAGAGAGCTCTTACAGCAAGAGCAATTGAAGGAAAAGGTAACACTTTTCGTCTATTTCCCATTTTCGTGTTGTGTTTATATTCATCTTCTCGATTTTTTTATGATTACAGGAAAAGAAGAGGAAAGCCGAAGAAGCCAAGAACACGGAAGGTACTTCAGATACTTCAGAAGCTAAAGAAGAAGACATAGAGGAACAAGTAATTGCTCTAAGGTCCTTAAACATGGAAGACATGAGGCAAGCAAAGAATCAGGTAATTCTTTTTTTCATTTCTCAAGCATCGTAAATGTTTACCTTTGCACGATATCAAAGATCTTATTCGGGAAATGCTTCTTTGAAGTCTAGGATCGATACATAACATATCCTTACACAAAATCTAAGTTTCTATATGGATACATTCACCGAACATTCTTAGAATCAACACCCCTAACTCTTGACTTCGTGTTTGAAAACGTCATGCATAGCTTATCAGTAACATGATGTTGCAATACACAGGTTGCTGCGAGTTTTGCCAGCGAAGGATCGGTAATGAGCGAGTTGAAGCAATGGAACGAATTGTACGGAGAAGGAGGCTCGAGAAAGAAACAACAGTTAACTTATTTCCTCTAGGTCGTGGAAAACGGGCAAATTGTGCAGGGATGGTGCGTTTTGGGAAGCCGAAAACTACCTTGTGAATGGACATTTTCGAGGGAATGGCATTGTTGGTTAAAAAGCTTCGTAGCAATCAGTTCTCATTCGAAGAAATCGTAGCGTTTAAGCAATAGTTTTCGAGTTTTCGTTAGATCGTTTTCGAGGTCTTTGGATGTGCATGCTTTTTCTTTTTTTGAGCGAGTGTGTGGAGGAACTTGTAGTATTGGTTGGCTTGAGTTTTGCTATAGCTTTGAACATTGTTTCATACAAAATAGAATTTGTACATGGATTATTTATAGTACATTACTCAATACTAGTTGTAGAGATCTAAGTGTTCCACTTTTATAATTAAAGTTTACTTTTTGGGTCAAATCTTTGAGAGAAACTACAAAAAAAGATGGTGATTTTTTTCGAGCGATTGACACTAACGAGCAATTTACGAGCAAGTGTATGCTTGCCCAAAGGAGGCCTCGAAATAACCAGGGACATAACTTTGCTCGCAAATTTTTGAGTGAACCTCATATTTTGAAGAGCTTTTCTTCTTTTTTTTTTGGTTTAATACCACGAGGTCTCTTGAGTGGGCCCGTAAACTCGCGGTTGACACCTTTAAGCCGTTTAACCACACCCACACTAATTCACATACACGGCTTGATCACAAGTTAAAATACTCACATCTCTCTGTGGATGTGTTGAGCGGGGATTGAACTGAAAGCTCTTCCTACTGATGCAACTATGCCTACTAACTGCGTCACTACCTTGGAGTAGAGAGCGAGAGAGCGGTCTTTGCTGCTACCTTTACCGAACAAAATCGTTAAGTTGATGATGAGGTGCTGATTTACTGCGGACTAATTTAAGTAATGTTTTGAAAATCCGTCCGAACAAGTCAGTTCGAAAACTGGTGGAGTTATCAGTCCAAATTTTTGAAAACCTGAAAGTATGGTCAAACTTGGTAACCGGGGTCAACCGGTCGGACCAATTTTTATCCTACGAAAATACATTAAACAAACCTGTAAAATGAAAAATCTTAACTGTAACTAAACTCCGACTACACCGTTGATTTACGCACAGAAACTACCCAAAAAAAATAAAAATAAAAAAGAAATAAAACAAAACATTTACGTTTTCATCTTATTTTGGAGGCAAATTTTCCGATTGGTTCTGCTGAGCAAAGCAGTTGCTGGGTTTCATAATATCTCCACAATCCATCTCAACTCTCAAATTGAAATTGATTGTGACGATGGCTTGAAATCGAAATTGTTCTCGATCTTCATTTTTTTTTAGCCCCAAATTGAACTTCCCAAAATGTCAAATCCCTGCGAAAGATACCAAAAACTTGCCCTAGGAGAAGCTTTGTCCAGAATTCATCTCTACAAATTAGCCTGCAAAGAGCTCAGTTTCGTCCTCAGATTCGCCTACAACAAGCTCCCCAAGAATCTCCAGTCTATGATTTTCCAGGACACGCTCGCAGCTTTTCGTCTTCTTCCCCAGTAAGAATTTGGTTTTGATTTTTCTGATTCTTTGTTTGTTTGGTTGTTTTTTGAGGATTTTTTGATACCCAATTGGTTTTTTAGGTGAATGATTGCAAATTAGGATCTGGGTTTTGGTTTAAGTTCGAAAGTTTTGGTTTTTCAATTCCAATTGAATAAATAGGTTATTTAGAGTTGGGTTGATGAGATTGTGCCTGAAATGTGCTTGCAATTTGGAATTTTCATGGCTATATGTTTTGTGGCATATCATTGTTAGTTCTGTTCGGATCAAACATTTTAGTGTTGGGCTTGAATATATGGGTTAATGGTAGGTTGAAATTTCTTTAACGACTTAGGCGGTGAAGATGATATGAATCACTGTTATTGATATCTTAGTAGCTGTAGCTCAAAGCAAATAACGGGTAATGATTGCTTGGAATTGTCGATGATTAGTAATTGTGGAGACACTTCAGTTTTGGGATGATACAATTTGATTAATATCATCAGGGTGTTAGTCGAGCGCAACAAGTTTAGGTTGTGCTCGCGACCTTGGAATTCCTTTTGAGCACTTAGCACCACATTTGTTTTGGATCATACTGGTCGTCGTCTAATTGTTTGCCCACGCAAAACCTCTTGTGGCTTTGTTATGTCGGGGTTTTTCTTGTTGACCATTTGAGTGTAAATTTGTATCTGTTCCTTTAGTAGGTTCCCTTTGTGATGCTTATTTCACTACTAGAATGCAGAGTCAAACTGCTGCATCAGCAGCAAATCTTCTCCTTCGGAGTGCGGAAGTTGCATTGCCAAAGCAAAAGAAGAATTTGGCTATTACAGAGTTTAAGCATGCAAAGGTCGCTCATAAGAGACGCTTAAAAGCTCGCCAGGAAGAAAAAGGTAATTTTATCTCAATAATGTTTAGATTATGTATTCTCCCATTGGAAGTTTAGCTAGAGCTAGCAATTTGTGTCGTAACACGACATACGATTACCAAACGTGTCCTGTTCGTGTTGGGTCATGCTACACACAGTTAACCGTCATCACGACACGAATATGACGCGAATTGCCAGCTCTAAGTTTAGCAAGATCTATCAAAATTTTCACTTCTCGACTCTTTTTTATCTTTTTCAGATTCAGCTCAACTGCCACAAGATGTTCTTGTGCAAATTTTCAGATTGCTGGATGTGAAGTCTCTAGCTTCTGTTGGATTAGTTTGCTGGTATGTTTCCTCCCATGCATTTTTGGAATTTAACGTCATGGTTTATTGGTTTTATTGTGTCCGCCCGAGTATAACAAACCATACCATCCAACTAGTGGCATCCTTGTGACCGCTACCAACTATGCACTGATGAGTAATCTAGTAAATTACACCCGTAATAAATTTCCGTCACAGGCTTATTTTCGTCTTGGTTCAATGGTAAAGGTCGTGGAATTCAGCAGCAAGCGATAACCATTTATGGCATTTGCAATATGACGTTTTCTTTCGCGATTCCGATGCTTGTTCAAAGACGAAAAGACCACAATATGGTACTTCGACTGATGATAACGTTCGTAAACTTCCTCTAGAAGACACGGTTAACAGTAATGATATTGACTGGAAAGAGGCCTTTAAAAGATCAGTTATGGGTATGTCATCGTTCTTCGCTAAATTCTATTACTTTTTGCATACAGTTCGATGCTATATAATAATATATATCATCGGTTTGATGACTACGAGCTTCTTGCTTGAATTTGGTGGCTTATGAACTAATTTTCGACTCTTTCGTATGCCGATCGTCGCTTAATCTGCCACCATATCTTCGATCGATTTCAGGTAATTCATCGAAGAGATTGGCCTGCGATAGGGGGTACTGTGGACAATGTGATGCAATTGTTTGGCTCAACGAATCAAAACATTCCAGTAGCCACTGTGGACAGAGACACGAAAGTCACCAAATCAAGCCGATATCAGTTCGCCAGGTACTTCGTTGGTAGTTTTTGATTTCCGGTTGCACATATAATATCGAGTGTCTTTGAGGCGATTAAGGACACTAGTCCATTCTAGTTTTAATCTTCCTAGGTTTTCGTAACGTTTCGGTTGGTCTTGAGGATAACATAGTATATATTATATAGTGCTGGTAATTTGGATTCCAGGTTGGGTTGAAAACACCTTATCCTAACCCGACCCTAAAAAAAATGATCCGGTCCATTTGAGTTGACCTAAACCCGCAAAACAAGAGTGGATATAGGGTACCTGCGGGCCCGGGTCCAAAGTTTCTCTACTACTAGATTTGATCTTTCCTGGCCTTATGCAGCATTCTTGCTCGTGTATTTTCAGGTTGCTGAATATTTATTGGATGATTCTTTCTCGGTTCTATCTTCTTCAGATAGTGATAGTGATTCAGATGAGGGATCGGTTTCCCGGTTATGGGCCTACCCGAAAAACATAAACTTACACCCAGAGAAGTCTTTTATGTAGTAGCAAAAAAACTTGAAAATGGAGATAACTTTCCGATCCCAAAAACCCGGTTACATTGTTTGATTAAATACGAATTGTAGTGCATAGTTTCTCAGATGATTATCACTTTGTAATGTAGCCAAAACTCGATTTTGATAATATCGTTATAGTTTGTTCATTGTATGTTCTTTGCCTCAAATAGATACGAGGCTCGATGTAAAAGCAATAATGTAGAGTTAGCGATTTGAATCTGAACATACGAGCACTTGAAATCTGACTCATATTTATGCACATTCAGATGGCTCTGACTAACTTTTGGGTCGGGTAGGTCAAACCTACACCGATCCGCACAAATTTTATGTAGAACTCACAACCCGACCCCCACCTCTCAGAGGCCGATTTCGGGTTAGTTCATTTCAACCAAAACTCGAACCGAAACACAATTTCATTGGCAAAAAGATGAATCATCTAAAGTTTATAAATCACCTAAAGTTTATCACCTGACAATACTGTTCTGACTACAACTTTTGCATCAATAAAATGCTACCAACTTTTTTCTACAATCCTTCTTCAACCAAAAAAGCACTAATTTAACTGAACTAACATAAACATTGGATAGAGCTAAACCGAAAACGCCATTGATGACCTTTCTCAAACCCGTTTCTTGCCTTTTGCTACCCCGTTGGGGATTTTACTCATAACCTTCTCGTCGAACACTGCATAGTGCTTCTTTAGCTCAATCAACGCCTTCTCGGCAATTGGATCGACCTGATCCTCGTACTTCTCGTATAGCGCTGGTAGCGTGTGCAGCGAAATAACAACTGTTTCACAGGAACCGAATCAGCAATGTCAAGACATAGAATTAGGAAATGCGTCGGGACTCGGGAGCCTAAATATGAATTTGAATAGGTTCCTTACTCAAGTATATCAAGGTCAGGAAGTTGAACCAATTCCCCACAGCTGAAATAATCCACAAGCAAAAAATCACCTGATAACCAGAACAGTCCGTCGCTTAGCGAATATAAAGTTGTTTAGGTAAAAGTAACGCTAAGAGAGAACATTCGGTAAGGATTAACTATCAAATTGGTCACACATTTACTATGTTCCGGCCATGTTAGTCCTTGAATGTAACTAATGGAGAATTCAATGGAAGTTAACATCAAGTGATTGCTTTTTAAATAGTTGAGAGACCACATTGACATAATTATTTCATGGGCAAAAATGGTAGGATCTTGATAATTGGGGGGCCTGTTTGGTAGTTAATCCTAGATAATATGAAATGGAGGATGAAAATACAAGCAGAGGTTCCCGAAGAGTTCTGCTAAATGATTCATAGTCGAGCCATGATGGTTTTATCTTATTAGGTATCATTTGGGTTACAAAAATTGGATTGGGGTTGAAAATCAACCTAAGTCATATCGAGACCAAAATGTCATAATCAAACTCTAAAGGGTGATGCAATTGAAAGGAATGATTTTGCTACTCCTACTTTGTGTACAAGCTTCTAACTACAATATCCTTTGAGATGCTAAGTAAGCAACATTCATAGAACTACAGTTATACAATCCGACTAGGAAAGCAAAATTTGTAGAAAGAACAGCAAGAAGAGATCAACATACAGTGAGAAACGTCCTCAAATCTCTCCCTGCTGCAATATCGCGCAGCACAATCAAACCACGGTTCATCTGAGTTCTCACAATAGAAGCAACCTCCAGAATTCGTTTGTCAGAGATTTGAATCTCGGGGACTTGTGGTGGAGACCTAACAAAGAGACATCAAAGCAGTTAAAAACTTGCATAAAAAGTAATGTTCAAGATATAAGTATGAATATCCAAAACCTTACTTGTTGATCAAGAATGATAATTTGGACCAAAAGAAAAGGGTCGCCAATGTCATTATCAAAATATGGCAAACTAATGTGATGAAATGATACTCAAGCATCTCGAACAGAACCCATATCGTGGTTACTCCACCAACGGCAATAGCAGACATTTTCTTGTTCCTCCATAAAAGGACATCAGCATCTGCAACCCAAAACAAATGTAGCAGAAAGTTTGATGAAAACAAGAGTACAAAAGATGGAACCAAAACAATTATTACAGAGAACATAACAATAGTCCTCTCATATATTTCCACAAAACAATTAGCAAAGATAAGATCATGAAATTCTTCGATTCAGAAAGATAAATTCGAATTGGTGTAATCAAATTAATAGTTGACGTGGTATGGATCATAATAACAGAGCAGATGAACAGAACACAGCACAACAAACTCAACAATGGTCCTTGTAGAAATCAATGAAACCATAATATGAAATGGTCTAATAACACAAACAATACCACAAACCGATAACAATCTCCTACAGATCAAATCACTGAACAATCATTAGAAACTAAAATAATTCAAACAAGAATCTTGGCAAAAAATTGAAAACAAAGTATTTGATTATAGACCAAGAACAAGCCCTCATAGATAAGTGAACCAAATCACATATCCACAAGTGATTACAATCTTTGACAGATCAAATCAATGAACTATATACTTCACAAATCAGATAACCAAATAACATACTACAAGTAGTTTACAATCTTCAACCGATCAAATCACTAAACAATACTTACAATCTAGAATGTTCAAAGCAAAAATCCTCACATACATTTAAATATCACATGATTACATTACAAACTGAAAAACAAACTCATGAATCAGAGAGTCAAATTTTACACTCTGTAACTCAATCCATAGATCACATTAAACTGAAATCGATCATAAAACATGCAAGGAAATTGCCTCAAACAGAGAATTCGCCATGTCGATTTGATTAATACACTAAAAAATCATAATCATATCGAAAAATCGAACAAAATTACACACAATTAACAATCTAAAAAACTCAAAATCTCAGTGTGAACAAATTAAGAGAACAAACAAATTACACAATGTGGATCGAGAGAGAGTGTGTTTCCGTACATTTTCCGCCGCCGAGAACCTTGTGTACGGGCTTATCTCTGCCGAAAAGCCTCCGAACCTTTGCTGTGACGGCGCTCGCATGCGAATGCTTGTGATCGTCGACGTCGACGTCGGAGGAAACGGAGGAAATGGAGTCCGAAGACGACGAGTGGTGGCCTTGGATCTTATCGGCGATTTTGGTGAGTATCGTCGGTTCAGCCACTTGTATAGGCTCGCCTGTTGGATCCGCCATAGACGATCGCTCGATCTCGATAGAGAATTTTCCGAGAAAGTGAGGGAAAATGAGCGAGAAAATGAAGCTGTCACTCAGTAAGTTTTCAGTTTCAAGTGCGTGAGGAGGTTGAGGATTTGAAACTGAAACGACGAAAATGTGGGGCCGTTTTGGTAGAGAGATTTTCGGGATTTTATAACGGAATGTGTACTGTGATGGAACTTGAAAATCCGGGAAAATCTAGCGTCACGCTCACAGCTCCCGCCAAATCATTGAAATATGGACTCACGATTAATTAGTTGCGGTATGACATGCACATTTAAATGTATAATTGTTATAATGTGTTAAACGCGTTGTGTTATGTCGTGTAAAATATATTGGGTCGTGTTCGTGTGAACTGTATCATATCAATACGACACGTTTATTTATCATGTCGTGTTTGCATAAGGTCATGCGACGTAATGTCAATATTCGGCATGATATGGATTACGCGCACACGAAGTGCTAGCTTTAGTTACAACCATTGCTTAGTTATTTATGAGTTTCGTGCATATAGATCTGACAATAC
>JAYMTK010003344.1:0-12396 GCA_036897405.1 Pelargonium myrrhifolium | reverse complement strand
TCCTTTAAACACATAACAATAAATAATATTTGCATATTAAAATTAATAATGTATGTATCTAATAAAATTATGTTGTTGGTTTTCAAAAAAAAACACGTAAGTATATAATAAAAAATTAACATCACATTCATGCTATTAAAAACAAAGTTTGATTTGAAAGATTAATTTGATGTGAGTTCTAAATTGAAGATAAGGATATTTTTGTAATTTACAACGTTTAATTTTATTCTAGGGTAACCTAGAATAATTATTCCCTACCTTTTTGCAAGGAATGAGTATTAAAGGAAAAGGTGGAATGAGCTTTCTTTAGGTAATGGGCTTTCTACCCATTCATGGTTCTACCAAACACATGAAAAGGAAAAGAAAGCTAGAATATAAATTACATTTTATTCATGCCTACCAAACGTAACCTAAATGCATGAAACAGTGCAAGAGTACTGGAAGATGACTTGAAAATGGACACAAATAATTCAGAATAAAATCAAATCCTAAAGACAAAAACTCATGCCATGAGGTTTTGAAAAAACTTGCATAAGAAATTTCCTTTTTCTCAATGGTAAGTAATGAGTTACATCAAGGTTTTTTTATTCAAACTTCCAAATTGGGTATACAAAATTTAGTTTCTTACAAGAATTATCAGCAATTGAATATTGTAAATCTTCACTATTATTAATGACAAAGAAAAGTTCAATGAAAATGGGTCTGTCTTGGTTTGCTGACAATTTCAAAATGGTGGACCTATGTTGGAAAAGTACTATAATTGCTTAAAAGTCATGAAACTGTGTTATATATAGACCAATAAGAAACCATTTAAAGGATATAAAATTGGTCATTTCTTGATCAAGAAATAGATACTGTTACTGATAGTACAAAGTACAAACATTTTCTTGTTCTTGTTATGGCTATGCAGTTCTTGATTTTGTTGCTGTTTTGGCCAACATTGAGTACACTGACAGTTGCAGCATCGGTGAATCAAACGAAGCCTAATTGCCAAGAAACGTGCAGAGATGGATACATCAAGATCCCATATCCTTTTGGCGTCGGACAAGGTTGTTTTCTTGATGAATGGTTCGAGATAGAGTGCAGGAATTCGGGTTCCAACACAAGCTCTGTGCCTTTCTTGAAGAAAGCCAACCTGGAGGTTCTTGCAATTATGTTGCCAAATGGGAAAGATCCGAGGCCTACTGGTCTGATCCGCGTAAACAGTCCAATTCTGTCCTCAGGCTGTCAAGGCATCAGATCAGCTGGTGAAGCTGTGAACTTCACTGGAAGTACCTTTGTTTACTCCCAAGAGAAGAGCATATTCTCTGCATCGGGTTGCAACAGTCGAGCCACAATCAATCCTTCAAAGCCGGGTGGGAATCAAGTTCGTGTTGAGTGCCCCTCCCGTTGCAGCACAAATGGGAGTGCAAGTATCAGCAGTTGCTGTCAGGCAACAATCTCCCCATTTCTTGATGCTTTCAATGTGACTTTCAACTCGTCAAGGCCTCAGGAATGTGCGTACGCCTTTCTGGTGGATAAAGATTGGTTTACTAAGGAAACCAATAAGTCATCTTGTGTTTCTTTTATGAGAGATTTGGACTATGCTCCTGCAGTTTTGGAATGGTCTGTATTAGCAACCAAAATGCCAGAGCAAATAGAGCGCGAAAGGAGTGTAGGTTTCTTCTTCTCCTGTGGAACTGGCTATGCAGATTCGGAGGTGAACCCGAATAAACTAACTCTTCAATGCTATTGTGATAACGGGTATGAAGGGAATCCTTATCTTGGCCGTAGATGTGAAGGTACTTAGATTTCACCTTCTGCGCGCACTTATGTTTCTATTTCAAGAAGCATATGCTTATCCATGTTTTTGTTTCTTTTTTTCTCAGATATTGATGAATGCTTGTGGGATCTGACGTCTACGTGTAATGGAACTGGTACTTGTGAGAACTTTGGAGGATCTTTCAGATGTGTAAACGAGAAAATTCGTGTCAGTGGACTAATTATAGGTATGTGACATTGACACTCCAATAATCTCAGTCTCTTGGATTGTAGCAATTGTTGTAATTGGCTAATCTAAGCGTTGCATTCGGGTTTTGTTGAGTGATGTGCAGGTCTAGGATCTGGTTTTGGTCTCCTGTTTTTAGCTGCTGGTGTATGGTGGTTATACAAACTGATCAAGAAGCGAAACAAGGCTAAGCGAAGGCAACATTTCTTCAAAAGAAATGGTGGTTTGTTGCTGCAACAACAGCTCTCTTCGTGCCAAGGAAATGTTGAGCAAACAAATGTGTTCAGCTCCAAGGAGTTGGAGAAGGCCACTGATCGTTTCAACGCGAATAGGGTTCTTGGACAAGGCGGTCAAGGTACTGTCTATAAGGGAATGTTGCCTGATGGAAGAATTGTTGCTGTCAAGAAGTCGAAGATAGAAAATGTTGGTGAAATCGAGTCCTTTATTAATGAGGTTGTGATTCTCTCACAAATCAATCATAGGAACATTGTGAAGCTGCTAGGCTGTTGTTTGGAGACAGAAGTGCCTCTTCTTGTTTACGAGTTTGTCCCAAATGGCACACTTTCTCAGTACTTGCACGAAAAGAACGAAGAGTTCTTGATATTTACATGGAAAATGCGTTTACAGATTGCTACTGAAGTAGCAGGAGCTTTGTCCTACTTGCATTCCACAGCTTCTACTCCCATTTTTCATCGCGATATCAAGTCTGCGAACATACTACTTGATCTCAAATACCGAGCAAAAGTAGCAGATTTCGGGACATCAAGATCAGTTGCTATTGATCAAACTCACCTCACTACATTAGTACATGGCACATTCGGGTACTTGGATCCCGAGTACTTCCAGTCAAGCCAGTATACTGATAAGAGCGACGTGTACAGCTTTGGTGTTGTGCTTGTTGAGCTCTTGACAGGGCAGAGAGCAATATCTACCACGAGGTCGCAAGAAGGTAGGAGTTTAGCTACATACTTCATCATGACAATGGAGAGAGATGAATTGTTCGATATTCTTGATGCTCAAGTTGTGGAGCAAGGAGGCAGAGGAGAGATTGCTGCTGTTGCCAACCTCGCGAAAAGGTGCTTGCACTTGAATGGGAGAAATAGGCCCACTATGAGAGAAGTCACCAAGGAATTGGAAAGCATCAGCGCGTCACAAAAGGCTATTGCTGTCGAAGGAAACCACGAAGAAATCGAGTATGTGAGGAGCCAAGAAACCGAGCCTTGGGATGCTTCTTCTGCTTCCACAACTTCTAGAAATGTCAACTGCATTTCTCCTAATACAGTTGCTGCCCTACCACTTCTACCATTCGGGACATGGTGACAGATTGATACGAGTAATTTCATATCTTGCATAGATTGTTCATAGGTTTTGGAATTGATTTTTGTTACATTACATTTATCTGTGCAAGTAAATTCTGTTTTGAGTTCTTGTTTATGTGCAGTACCTATCTGCATTGTTCTTCTTTTGTATTGGACAGAGATATTAAAATTTATAGTGTTATTTTACATGTATATATGAACAAGATTTTGATCTAATTGAAACAATTAAGCCATTGAATCAACCAATGTTCTTTACCTATTTCTACAAGTTTAGTGTATAGAATAGTAAAAAAAGACCGAGGAGCTAGAAATTTTCTGATATTTAGTTTAGTATATTGAAGACTGACTTGTTGATGGCAGATTTTCTGTTCTAATGGTGATAGGTTATAGAATATTGGTTCAATGGTCAACTGGATTGGAGCTAAGCCATTAGAAAATAGTTTTCTTGACCAAACACACAATGGAAAGTGATGGGTTCCATGGAATTAGCAATTCTTTTATATGTCATGTAGTTTGGTCAAGTTAGTTTGCTATGACATATGAATCTTGCAGCTTTAGAGTTTAGACTGAGGAGAAGCTGACCAATTGTATTATTGTAATATCGGCGACCGAGTCATTTCTCAAATAATGTTGAAAAGATAACAGAAATACACAAGAGAACTGCCAAAAAGTGCAGCAAAACACATTTCAAAACAATCTGATACATAAAATCTACAAGTTATTGCACACAAGATTTAATCACCATGATTGACTTGGCAGCAATGGTTGAGCATCTACAGATGAATCTCTCTGAGTGTCCATTCCATATCCAGTGGAAACAGAAACACCATCCCAAGGCCCGGTTTCTTCAATCTCTTCATAGTTTCTGTCGCCATTCGAGGCCTTTTGGGAGGTCATGATCCTTTCTAGCTCCATGGAGACTTCGCGCATTGTAGGCCTTTGCCTCCCGTTCAAGTTCAAGCAACTTCTTGCAAGGTTTGCGACTGCCAAAATATCCTCTTTCGCTCCTTGCTTTGCTACTCGAGTGTCAAGAATCTCGGACAGCTTGTTAGCCTCCATAGAGATGAGGAAATAAGTGGCTAAACTCCTACCTTCTTGGGATCTCAATGAAGATATTGCTCTTTGTCCGGTTAAGAGCTCGACAAGCACAACTCCAAAGCTGTAGACGTCGCTCTTATCAGTAAACTGGCTTGATTGGAAGTACTCGGGATCCAAGTACCCGAATGTGCCTTGTACTAATGTTGTAAGGTGGGTTTTATCAACATCAACAGTTCTTGATGTCCCAAAATCAGCTATTTTTGCTCTGTACTTATCATCAAGAAGTATATTCGAGGACTTGATGTCTCTGTGATAAATGGGAATGGAAGCTGAGGAGTGCAAGTAGGCAAGAGCTCCAGCTATTTCATTCCCAATCTGCAAGCGCTTTTCCCATGAAACCGGGAATTCCTCATTTTGGTCGTGCAAGTACTCGTAGAGGTTCCCGTTGGGGACAAACTCGTAAACCAGTAAAGGAACTTCAGTCTCCAAACAACAACCTAGTAAATTAACAACATTCCTATGTAGAACTTGTGACAAAATGACCACCTCGTTGATAAACGGCTCAATCTCCCCCTCGGATTCTACTTTGGACTTCTTGACAGCAACAATTCTCCCATCAGGCAACATTCCTTTGTAGACAGTGCCTTGTCCTCCTCTCCCAAGAACTCGATTCTCGCTGAAACTATCAGTAGCCTTTTCGAGCTCCTTCGAGGTGAACAGCTTTGTTGTGTCAACTGAACCATGTTTTGAAGACAATTGTTGTTGCAACAACAATCCACCATTCCTTTTGAAGTACTTCTTCTTGAGTTGCATCTTTCGCCTTCTCTTAAGGTATTTGTACAACCACCATATGACAATGATGAAGATCACAAATCCAAGTCCAGAGCAAAGACCTGAGGGGTTACAAGAAAAAAATTAAAATCTGTGACAAGAAAAAGAACTTAACAAAGACTGTTCCATTCCAATTTCCAATTTCCAATACCTATAAGTATGATCTTTATCTGAGATTTTTCTTTATCAGCTTCACATCTGTAACTTCCATATGTGTTAACACAAGCTAAATCCCAGCATGGATTGAGAATTTGGTCCTCACATTCATTGATATCTGACATAAACACAAACAAAGATTATATCAGTAAACTGATACGAACACAAAGAACATGTGTTAATATGTCAAAACGAAGCGAAAACTCACCTACACACCCATTAGAAAGATATGGGTTTCCTTCAAAACCATCCTTACAGCTACAATCAATAGTTGGAACATCAGCATACCAATCCCTACAACTAAAAGACGAGTTCGCGAGTTTACTTTGTGTCCTTATTCTTGCAGCCTCAGCTGTGGAGTTAGGCATGCCCCATTCAACCTCAGCTTGAATGAACTCCAACTCTTCCATGGAAGTGAGGACAAAAGGACTTCCTGCCATGTCCCCTACATCACTGTCAAAAAGACCACCAGTACAATTTGAATTGGTTGTTATCGGATACTGAACACGAATAGTACTAGGACTTGTAGTGTCTTGCATTTTTGGATCAATAAACACAATCTGCTCAACCAAGAGATTGGTTCTGTTGAGATAAGCTGTGTCATTGTCGAAGCCACCGCAGGTTACTTCAAACCAATCATCAAGAAAGCAACCCTTTCCTATTCCAAATGGATAAGGAATGGTGACATTTCCACATTTCTCTTGACAACCAGATTTTGACAGAGATGATGATAGTGCCAATGTGCTCAATGGCAATAGTAACAGAAATAACTGCAATGGCACCAATTGCACCACCATTGTTCTGTTCTTTCAGTACTTGCAGATCCTAAGCATATATATATACATTGAAGCAACAAGGAAGAAGAAGAAAGATAATCTTTCTTCTTTTCTTTTGTCAAAATACACAGCTTAATGATTTCCCTGGAAAACAAGTGTTTTTGGTCAAAATAAGGCACTGGATTTTTTATCATTGAGGTGGGCCAATACAAGATATTATATTATTTTCCCAAGAAGAAAAGTTGTAAACCATGGATAATGGACCAATCAAATCATATAAAACTATGCATATTGTTAAAAAATAACAATAAAGAAGGAAGCAAGTTGACAGAATATTATATGCAGCCAACTAGTACTTTTTATATCTGTCCTAATGGAGACACTCCTACACTTATTTTCTATGCAGCAATATTGACCAAATATGTTCTTGGTACAATATTTGAACTGGCACTGAATGAAAAAAAGAACTGGAAATTACAGTATATGCTGTTAGAACTTACTGATAACCAGTGGGAAGAAACTAGACATGCTAATTCATCACCATGTTCGATTAGGTACGAGTGGTTTCACATCTTCTGAACAAGTTACAATAAGTATATCCAATGTTCTTGATATGACAACATGATATTAACTGCATAGCAAATGTTGATCAAATTATATGTTCATGGCTTTGGACCTAACAGAGTGCCTGAACTGGTACTCAAGGATAAGAGAGCTAAAAATTACAATATTTATGGAAGATCTATTCCTATTAGAGCTTATTCAGAATCAATGTGTACGTAGAAAACAAATGTGCTACTACATCACCATGTTGGATTTGGTACAAGTGGTTGTGCATCTGCTGCTGAATCTACGCCGTCAAATCCACAAATAGTGGAAGTAGAAAGTGTATCGCATTGCTCATTTTCTTGGCTCCAGTCAGACTCAAACTCTTCGTCTTTTCCTTTGCCATCAACAGCCTTTTGCATTGCACCAATCCTTTCAAGTTCCATGTGAACTTCTCTCATTGTAGGACGGTTCCTACCACTCAAGTGCAAGCATTTCTTTGCAAGGTTAGCAAATGCCACAATCTCGTCTTCTTTTCCATGGTTTGCAACACAAGCATCAACGATATCAAACAAGCGATCCTCTTCCATTTCGGTGATGAAATGTGTGGCTAAACCTATGCCTTCTTCTATCCTCACCGAAGATATTGCTCTTTGTCCGGTTAATAGCTCAACCAGCACTACTCCAAAGCTGTAGACATCACTTTTGTCGGTAAACTGACTTGACTGGAAGTACTCGGGATCTAAATACCCAAATGTACCGTGTACTAATGTAGTGAGGTGAGTTTGATCAACATCAACTGATCTTGATGTTCCAAAATCGGCTATTTTTGCCCGATACTTGTCATCCAAAAGAATATTAGCAGACTTAATGTCTCGATGGTAAATCGGGATAGAAGCTGTAGAGTGCAAGTGAGAAACAGCACCAGCAACTTCAATCGCTATCTGTAAGCGCATTTCCCACGAGACTGTGATATCAGAGCAGTGAAGATACTGCGAAAGCGTTCCATTAGGAATGAATTCATAAACCAGCAAAGGAACCTCTGTCTCTAAGCAACAACCGAGCAGCTTAACAACATTCCTATGACTAATTTGTGAGAGAATCGCTACCTCGTTGATGAATGTTTCGATGTTTCCTTTGGCATCTATTTTGGACCTTTTAACTGCAACAATTCTTCCGTCGGACAACATTCCTTTGTACACAGTCCCTTGACCTCCATGACCAAGGACTCTATTCTCATTGAAGCTGTCAGTGGCCTTTTCCAATTCTCTTGAGGTGAATATCTTGTTTTCAAGACTGCTTTCACAAAAAGATAGTTGTTGTCTTAGCAAGAAACCGCCATTTCTTTTGAAGAACTGCTTCTTCATTCTAATCCCCCGTCTTCTCTTGGCGATTCTGCATAAAGTCCATACACCAATGAACATTAACAGAAGTCCAAGAATGGAGCCAAGAGCTGCAAAATCAATCAAAGCAAATGGAAGACTAGCTATCATCAGTTACTTGGAAACATATTGAAGAGCAAGTTATTAACATCAGAATAAGGTCAAGTGACATACCTATATTGATCTGCTTCCATCTTGAATATCTGCATCTGTAACCCCCATACGTATTTTCACAAGCCTCTGGACAGCCATGATAGTCACCTTCGCATTCGTTTATATCTGACAGGAAATGAATCGAATTTAGAGTATAAAATGATCTTGTAAGAGACATATATGGGTGTGAAAAATCAATTACCAGTACATCCACCAACAAGATATGCATTTCCTTGGAAACCTTTGTTACAATAGCAATATTCAGTAATATATTGTGAGATACTATTGCTACAATCGAAATTAACCCTTTCCCACTCCTCTCCTTCCCAATTCGATAGCGTCCACTGCAGAGCTACTGGAATGTCTTCAGATTGCAGAACAGAGAGAATAGTTGAAGAATTGTAATCATGCCATTCGAGTTTTCCCCATTCTCTCCCATACCACCAATTATTATAAACTATGAAGGCAAATTTACATTCTTCAGATCCCACTCTATGATCTGCACCCCCAATATTCTCAAAATCCACATTTAACACCTTGAGATCTGAAGGTATTGAGGTCTCACAACAACTCATCAACATACCAGAACATATATTAGTTCTTGACATGCAACCAATAAAATCTTGCTCCATATTTGTCATGATAGCTCGAGTACTACTGTTGCGACCCACCGCAGTTAATTGATTCATGGACTGAGAGAAGACAAAACTGCTTCCTCTCAGGTCCATAACAGGACTACTAGTACTACCATTACAATGTGAAGAGATCATAGGACTCTTCACAAGAACCCTATCTCTATTCTCATCAACAGAGAAGGTAGTTTCTAATATAATATCTAGCACTTGAAGATGGAGTTTCTTCAAGAAAGGTGTGGACTGAGTTGCATTAGTATTATTCTTGTGGCAAACTATCTCGAACCATTCATCGTGGTAGCAGCTTCTCTTTCCTATTCCGAAGGGGAATGGAATGTCGATTTCTCCACAAGTTTCTTGACAGCCGGGCTTCGAAAGAGATTGTGCTAATGTATTTGATCCAAGCAACAAAATCATCAGTTGCAAGACTACAAACTGCACCACCATTGTTGCTAGCTATGTTCTTGATCTACTCTCACCGATACCTTGAAAAAGAGTTGAAACACCAAAAGACATCATTACTAATAATAACCCAATTCATGAAGCTCACAAACAAGTAACATAACACATTCAAAATCTGAAAAATACTTGGTGAGCTATCACACTCAATCACAACTTGAGGAAAATGGATCTTGCGTAGTGTTCTTGGTTCTTTCTGGTTTCATTGTTTCGTGCTGTTGTGGTGCTCAAAACATATTCTTAGTAGACAGAGCTAAATAAATAATGTGTACCCTTAACCTACCATATCGATACTGTCATTAAAAAATAACGAATTTGCTGTAAAGTTTTGGATAACCAAACATAAATTAAAAAAATCACTAGCCTAATGAAAAGATCCGAAACTGTTAAAATAAGAAACCAGGAAGACAGAAAAGCAATGTGAACAAAGAACTTGTTTGAAAATGGGGGAAGAGTTTGGGCACTATCTGTTTTCATCTCCACCATCAAGATTGAAAATTCTCTTGGTATTCCCATGTCGGTTGTGGAAGGGGTTGATGCTTGGTTTATAAGTGTGAGGGAAAAACCTAATCTTTTGAGCTAGTTTTTGGATGAGAAGGCCCAATAACACCCATCACTGGTATCAGAGCCCAGGTTATACTCTGCCCGATGTGTTTCGGGTGATTGTTGTTCCGGCCACCAACCTAAGCTCGATGTGTGAAGGGAACTGTTGTTGGGTATTCTCACATCGGTTGAGAAGGCCCAATAGCCTAAGCCCGATGTGTGAAATGGGAGATTGTTGTACATCTCTGCCCGATGTGTTTCGGGTGATTGTTGTTCCAGCCACCAATCTAAGTCCGATGTGTGAAGGGGATTGTTGTTGGGTATTCACACATCGGTTGAGAAGGCCCAATAGCCTAAGCCCAATATGTGAAGTGAGAGATTGTTGTTGGGTATTCCCACATCGGTTGAGAAGACCCAATAACACCCATGAAAAATAAAGAGAATATAGTTAAGGATAAATTTCTCAATTCATACTAAATTAATAGAAAATAAATTAACACGCGAGAATCAATGTGTGTGATATGATGATATATAATAAGAACTTGCTAGCTAGGACATTAGTAAGAGTTTTGGATTTTTTTTTTTAATAGGCAAGACTTTTGGATCTATCTGCTTCAAGAGTCGGTGGTGTCACACTATAACCGGACATATTATTTGTTAAGGCAGGATCATTTTTTTTTTTTTTAAGAGAACTAGATTGAGACCCGTGCATTGCACGGAGATGTACAAAAGTACTAAAACACATTTACGGATTTTTTTCTTCAAATTTTTATTATCGATCACAATTGTATAAAACTTATAGAAAGAGCTAAATATTAATATAATGATTATTAGGATCCTAAGCCAAAAAAATATGGCTCAGTAACTAATCCACTAATGAGGTAGAGACACCTCATTAAAAATGCTCAGATCCGGCGGGTGGCTCCCCCCCCTTAGCCTAAGCCAATTAATATTTGGCTTAGATTCCTTTTTCTCTTAATATATATATAAGTTAGAATTATTTGAGAATTTGGGAGACGTGTGATGATGAAAATTTGATACAAATTAATGATAAAAAAATAATGAAATTGTGAACACTGAAGTTCTAAAAATTAGAAAAATTACTGAGAGTTTAACTTCTATACAGAGAATATATTAGCTAATATACTTGTACAGTTTAATAAAACATTAATAAATTAACTTAGTGTCTACTAAATATGTGCATATTTTCAAAGTATTGGATTGTTATTGCAAAATGTGTTAAACATAACGTAACTTTGTGCAATTCACTCTCTTTCTTTTCTATGCAACAATATTTACCAAATATGTTCCCAGTACAATATTTAAGCGGGCACCCGAGTAAAAGAAAAAAGTAGTGCCTGGAATTTCAGTCAAGACACAAAGAAAAATAGATTAAGACAGGCGTTTCACGCCTACAAATTCATTGGAGCGAGTATGAGTGTTAATTGGTGATGTGGTATCACCTCACTCTCAGTTAATAAATCATGACTGATATTTTTTTTTCAAAAAAACAGAAATTACAAAATATATATATATATATATATATATATATGTGTGTGTGTGTGTGTGTGTTGTTAGAACTACTGATATCCAACAGTGGAGAAACAAGTCATAAGGAACAAAAGAGAGGGTGCATAAGAGAAACCGAATTACATAGAGAATTTTTTCAATTCAAGAGAAACAGAGTCACGTAGACGACAACGACAAGACAGAGCACGTCTTGGTATGTAGCGGAGGGAGGGCGCTGAAATGCCAGCCCTTGAAGTAGGTGAGGAGCTAGTAGCAGAGAAGGACGAGAAACAAATCCTACATGAACATCACTAATCAGCTATAACAGATAACTTGAGTTTAACTTAAAAAAATTACAAATTCAGGGTTCGAAAAAACTAAATATAAAGTCTGAGTGCCAGCATTTTATTGCAAGAAAGTCCAAAATAGGTGAGGTGAACGCTGACGTGACACAAATCCTACGTGTACATCACTAACCGGCTATAACAAGTAATTTGAGTTTAATTAAAAAAAATTACAAGTACAGGATTCGAAAAAGCTAAAAATAAAAATTTAAAAACGAACATTTTATTGTAGAAAAGTGCAAGGGGTGTAGAAACAATTAACCCTTGTGTTAATTAATAGGTTTCAGTTCCTACATCGAAGATGGGGAACGGAACGCAGTGAAAGCCCGCGAAAACTGGGAGTTGTTTGTGGGTCCTTAGGTGCTAGGGACACTCTTTTTCTCCCGGGTTAGGGTCCCTTAGATGGGGCATCGTTAGGGGCAAGCGAAAAGCTCACACTCAGTAGCACCCTAACTTTGCAGTTAGCCTTTTCAAAAAAAAATTAATAGGTTTCATGATGATAAAGAACTTGCTTGCACATGGGAGAGCTAGAGAGGGATGGTTCTTGAACTTGCATTTTTTGAGTGTCATTTTATGAAAATTTAAAGACAACTTGAGGGTAATTTTGTAAATTCAATAACAATTTATTAATATATGAAAATATCAAACACAGTGAATATAGCATGGACCCAAGTAAGCTAATGGAACTGTGTAGCAATATTGACCCATATATAAATATATA
>JAYMTK010003343.1:0-12396 GCA_036897405.1 Pelargonium myrrhifolium | reverse complement strand
ATTTGGTTTACATGCTCCAGCTTGAGGGGGAATGTGGAGATCCAATTCTATTTTAGTAGAATTAGGAAAGGTGTTAGAGAAATTAGGAGATATATTGTATTTAGAAAAGTTTAGTTTAACTTCCTAGTCTAGCTTATTTCTTATTTCCAAAGTTATTTATGGCGCTGGAGTTGCGGAGCATAGCTCACGCCTTTTGGAAACACGGCACACATAGACACTAAATATTACACACACACACACATATATATATATGAATATTTAAAAAATTACCATGCTAAAAAATCATGTAAATAAGTTAAAGATAAAATTGATATGATTTATAAAAGTCATCACTACGCCAAAGATCTAAAACAAAAAGTAAAGCGTCAAATCTAAATATTTTAGTATTCATTATCTTTAAAAAGAGAATCACTATCTCCATGCTGCTGTTTTGGTGCTTTCTATGCTTCTCAATGGTGTATTTCAGTTGGAATTGTGTATTTATAATGGTGTATTGTGATTGTATTGTTAAATAATTTGAAAGGTCAAAAGGTTGTGGAATAAGGAAATTCATTGAGATTAAACTCTCATTTTTTATTTGAAATATGATTGCTTCAATTATAAGCTAGTAGTATTCAATCATAGTGTGAAACTAAACACACAAACAACCCTAATTTATGCACGATTTTCATATGGCGCGCCTTTCTTACGCCGTGCACCATGGCGCCCGAAAGGCGCGCCTTCAGTAAATCGTTGCACCACAGCCTCCTTATAGCGCCACACCCTCTCCACACTGCGCCACCTGCATGGCGCGCCTTTAATATCTATGCCTATTTCTAGTCTTAATCTCATATATAAAGGAGTCTCTCTTGTACTAGTTAACCAAGTTTTGCAACAGTCCATCACTAAAATCAACTTCAACAACAGTTTAATGTTGTCAGAAGTTCTAAAGAGAAATAAGAAGAAAAAGTTCAAGCTCTTGCATTGATTTGGTTTACATGCTCCAGCTTGAGTGGGAATGTGGAGATCCAATTCTATGTTTAGTAGAACTAAGAAAGGTGTTGGTGAAATTATGAAATATATTGTATTTAGGAAAATTTAGTTTAACTTCCTAGTCTAGCTTATTTCCTATTTGTAGTCTTAATCTCATATATAAAGGAGTCTCTCTTGTACTAGTTATCACAATTCAGTCATATCAACGCATATAATTCTTCTCTTTGAATTCAACACTTTATATTATTATACAACTTTCCTTTCACAGAAATAAATGCAATAAAATTAACATGTCTAAGACACATACTACTTTTCATTGTTCCATCTGAAGAGTAAGTATTAATACACTTTTTTTAACAATGATGAATATACTTTTGATACACATATATGCACATGCAATTCATTTTTCAATTTATTTAGGCATACCAAATTCAACATGAGGGAAGAAAAATAAGAATTATGTGAGACATTTGTACCCAATATGATAAACAGCTTGACAATCGCAAAGGATAAAAAACTAAAACACCAATTTTAGTACCTTCCCAGAGTTAGCATCGTTCTCGGATTCTTCAGTCTCACCCTGAAATTTATACACTTGGTAATTATCAAATTGAAAACAATATTATAGTAAAACATATCAACATTTCTATCAAATATAATACAAAGAAAAATGCAATAGTCATTTTTAGTCATGTAATATACATAATTTTCCACACCTGTAGATGCCATATCAATATATGGGAAAATAAGTTACTTCTTTGAGCTGCTCTAAGCAAATATCCTTCAACTAGTTTCTGCAGAATGATGAGGATAGATTAGATGAACCAGGAAATAGTATATATTATAGGAGTGATTCAATAAACAAGATCACCACATTCAATGCTCTGACTGCAATTCAAGCAGATTGAGCCCTGGGAGCAGCACTAAACCTACATTCAGTTAACCTGTCTCCAGAGTTCTGTTTGTATTGACACTCTGTCTTGGGTAGGTTAAGTCATTCGAGCAACCCAAAGCTTAAGCTATTAGGTTGAAGAACCTAACTAGTATTTGAAGTGGTCTCAAATATTGTAGCAGTCTGAAATGTCAGCATATTCATTCTTAACGCACCTCATCATCATATCGCAGAGCCTGCACTAGCTGTGGCATGAAGAAGGTAACTCTCTCTGGAGGATATGACTCTAAAACCCTAAGAATATATGCCATGACACGTGGATGCCCCTTGTATGCTGGAGTGATGAACCCAAGAGCTTGCGTAATGGAGCAAGGAGCCCAATGAGGCAATTGTTGCAGAAGTGAAGAATTTTCCTCAACTGCCTTTGGGGTGACAAAATAAGGCAGTGCTTCTGGAATACTGCGGATATCCAATATATGTGACTGCAAAGAACATGTGTAAGTTAGAGACTTCTACTCAAGACAAGTCATCGATGTCTTGTTCAAGTTTCCAATTCTCATAATAACTAAAAGCCCATAATTACCAAGCCTTTTAAGGCATAAATTAAGCCTTTACAGATGACTCCCATCACCATTTTCCAAGCTTATGCTTCTTAATTGTGTTGAAAAATCTTTATAGTTTATGAGATTCTTCTACTGCCCAAAAAATACTGATTTGTCCATTGTACTCAAATAATTGAAAAGTCAAAAAAAAAATGTCTTTCAACCAACTGCAATTTGCATCAAGGCAAACATACCTGAACCAACTGAGTAATTTCAGCTTTCAAATGAGAGTTTGTTGGAAATCTTGAAGCCATGGAGAAAACAATTCGAGGATCCACAGAGAAGGCAGTCCTAGCATGCTCAACCCATTTCTCAGAGCTAATTCTGGACCGTGAAAAGTGACTACTATCCCTGAAATTAAACGGAGTTAAAAAAAATATCAACAATGAATATCCCATGAGAGTATAGGACCATAAAAAAGAATAATAGATAAAGATGCCATGACTAAAAAAAGGTGCATAATCAATGCAGTACTATAAATAATTACATTTTACTATTAAAAAACAAAAAATTACTTGGAGTGGGTGGGATTTGCCCAAACTTCAAGCCTATCAGCCTCATGTTGACTCAGCATCAAAAGTAGTTGCTTCCTCTTTTCTCTTCCCATAGCATAGTTCTCCATCTGGCCCCAGACAGGATGATACTGATTGTTCTACAAATATTCAAGTAACATTATATAAAATACAGAGACAGTTTACCTGATTCATATGGCAATAGCAATTTCAGAATTTATTTACTACTAATATATAAAATATCCTTGTATGGTTAGAAAACTATGGTTTCAAAGCCTTGAATAGCTATAGATTCCATTCACTGTACAGTATAATGATTTTACCGCATCAACAAGAGAGCTTCCATTTCCATGCTTTCCTTTTGAATCCGAACGATGTCCATCGCGTTTGTCATTTGAAAGATAGTGAACGAACAAGGATACAGATTGAGCCTCAAGCTGGGCCCAATTTGCATTGTTTATGTCGTACCATTCAGGCTCAAAGGCAAACCATCCCAAAGATGCACTGTAACATGCGACAATGTGAGCTTTTAATTCTCAAATGCAAAGCCACAATACATTTAACTAGATGATGGGTTTCATCCAAACAAGAGAAGAAAATTTTCAATTCGCTACAATAGGAATTTCCACCCTATTGTGAATTAGATTAAAAATAGTTCACATGTACCATAAATTTTGCTAATTTTCAAATTTCAAGAATTCCAAACTATGTTTAAACAGTCATGCTAGGCCCCAGATATACATACATTTTGAAATCTACATATTAATCCATAAGTAAGTTGCACATATAGAAAGCAGCGGAATCTTATTAGAAGTTCCAAACCTGCATTTAAATTATACACCCCGAGAACTATATGAAAATACTATAATATTTTACTTCTCTTATGTGTGTGTGTTGAGTAGCAAGTCCTAGTTAAACAAGCAAAAGAACTTGTGTGAAGTATGGGCACACAGGAAAAAGAAACCAAGCAGAGAGAGAGAGAAATCAATAATGGTCACCGATAAATCCGATCTTCTAGCATCTGAAGCCCTGTTCTGAAATTCTGCAGGTTCCCCTGGTACTGACATGAGCAGAACTTGAGTCCTAGATGCATGACAGTGAAAAAAGTGCCAACAGCAGCAGGATGGCGAGAAAAGGTCCAAGGAATTAATGTGGTTCCTTGTAACATACGACCAAGGAGCAGGAGTTGCTCAACACTGTTGTGTCGAGCTACCTATACAAATAAAACAAGAAATAAGAAAGTGGCTGCACAATGTTAGGTAGAAGCACAAAAACAAAAATTGTAACAAGATGCAAACGTGGCTAGCATCAAAACAGAAACATATGGAGAAGCTTCACACAGTTTTGTGAAGTAAAACAAAGTTTCCTATGTATATCTGACAGAAATAAGGCAGCATTTGGATTATTTTGAAATATATGGGAATCAATGAATGTGCTACTCTTTCTGTCAACTTACATGCACCATTCTCACTTTAAGGGTATTTATTCATTTAGATGCAGGAATAGGAATCTCATTCCCATTTTTTTCTTTTGAAGGGTGTGAACATGAACTAACATGCAAGAAAGGGAATAGGAATGCATGGTTGCTAATCTACAAAAGTTATAGGTAATTCCCATCCCCTTCAAAAAAAAAAAAGAAAAAAAAAGAAAGAAAGAAAAACAGTAATAGAAGCCTAAAACAACAATTGGCATTCATAAGTTGAATCCATGCCTTCTGATGACAAAACTTCATGTGACAGAAAGGGGGTGGTCAGGGAGAGAAATGAGAAAACCCAAAAGGTCTTTACCTCAAAGCGATCAATGAAAAACCCAAGCCATAGTCTGTGAGCACTTATTTGCTCAACATAGTCAATTTCAGCTGGTGCCTCAGGCTCCCCGGGGCTGAGGTGAGGCCTCAAATTCGCAGCAGGACCAGAATACCGAACGTCAGATGCAAACAGACCTCGTTTCGTATCAATAGTCCATAACCATGCATCAACAAGCTCAGCAAGGACAAGAGACCCTAATTGAGGTGCAGCAGAAACTAACCAAGTCCAAACAAAAACACCCGTCTCCATTGCGTCGAGTGTCGAAATATAGGCTGGACACCAGCATAGAAGACGTAAAAGTTGTGAGAAACCTTCTGCATTTGACTTTGACTTGGAACCCTAGCCAAATAAAAAAGTAAATATATCAGAAATGTGAAGCCATTTTAATTTTTTAACCCTAATATCATGCAGTCATGAAATAAGAAGTTCAATTTCACCAGATTAGACAAGAGTAACGCAGTTGCTTGAGAACAAGTCTCACGAAACTGTGCCTTGTCCAGATTTCCACCTTTCTCTGCAATGCTAACAAATTGTTGAAGTAAACGCACAAACTTGGAAATCAACATCTCATTAAATGAATCATCCTCGGTCTGTAACTGTTGAAACGCTCCCGAAATCAACCTTTGGAGACCAATACCAATAGGATTAGATTGAAAGCCACCAATGCTATTATACAACCTTCTCATGCCGGCAATTTCTCCAGCATGGTTGCACTTAACTGTTGCACTAACTACTGCAGTACTCAGCACCTCCAAGTTGAAGGCTTCCATCAATTTTAAGTTTCCTCCTGAAGCTGCAGCTGCAGCAGCCATGACTGCAGGAATGTTTGCTGTTCGTATGTCCGTCCAACAATCATTCTTACCTGTACCAATCTGTATCTCAGATAAAAGAGAAACCACATCCGGTGTATGCTGTGCTCTCTGCCAGTTATTTGCTTTACAAAGTTTTTCCTGATAAAAACATTTTGAGACCATAAATGAACAAAAAAAAATTATTAATAAAATATTTCTATTCAATATTAATCAATGAGGAGATGCCACCTCAATGAATTTGTTGGAGCGGAGTGCCCGCCAGGATCCATTTCATTTTTATCTTGGCAGTGTCTCAGCCACTAATTGCTTGGCTGAGACTCCATGCTCTCATATCTTATAAATTATTTAAGAAGGTAAAAGACACATATTTATCTACGTTATTCACTTAGGAATGACATGCAGATACAACTATTTTTGGAGATTCAGGAAAAACAGACAATTAGAACATTTTAGCCAAGGTTCCAATAGTGAAGACTATAGTTACCTGAAGAAGACCTTGGCTAGTGCATGGAGCATATGAAATTGATTTTACAATCCACTCCCTTACAATCTTTTGGTACAAAGAACGAATTCCCGCTATTGTGGCAGGATCATGGACAACAGTAGGATCTGAATCATTCTGAACTGAAAATAGCAAGGAATCTAAACAAGCTGAACTCCACAAAACCTGCTAGGCCATAATTTCATTCGTTTTAACCATTCAAGGCAAGTTAAGGAATGCAAAGGAAGCATGGATAAAAATAAATGAATGAATGAATGAATATAAATGTTCTCTGGCCAATGAGTTTACCTGTGAAAACTTATCTTTCAGCTGAGTCAACAAATTTACAGCAATATCCCGAATGCATTCCTCCCTCTGTGACATGCTTTTTATGAGAAAACAGGCATGGGTAAAAAGAGTTGACTCTCTATACTCAGCTTCACTGCCAGAATCAGAAATTCGGTCTTCCTGAAACCAGATGAAAACAGCAGAGATGAATCACACACAAAGCAGCAGCACCAAACCAACACTGTCAAACAAATGATAATGACATTTGTGATTATATAGTTAAACTACACAATAATATATGTATGTATATATATACATATATATACATACATATATTAGTATATGTGTGTGCATTAGAATGATTAAATATTTGAAATTTTGGAAAACACAAAACTTCGAGAGAACTTATGCCCACCAATGATTAAATAAAAAAGATTTTGCACATAAATGTAAAATTGGAAATACTATATTTTCAAACAAAATCATAATTAAATGAAAGAGAGAGAAAAGGCAGGCGGTTAGTAGAAGTAATTGAAGACAACGGAATCGTAAATTGGTGATTTGCAGGTGGTCTGGACTCAGAGGGAAACTAATTCATGGCTGATCTCCTGGCCAAAAATGGTGTCTTTAGACCTCACCCTTTAGTTTCGTGGTTCTAAATCCTAGGGAGGTCCAAGTCTCTTTGAGTGGAAGGCTTAAAATTGGCAAAAATTGCTGCTTTTGCTTGGTGGTTTTGGGTCTGTTATGTTCCTGGGTCCTGAGCTTTCTTTGCTCTTGGCCCCTGTTTGATTGAATAAAATGAGTTCACACACACAAAACAAAAACAAACAAACAGAAATCATTAAAAATGCCAAAATTTTGTTGATGGATATATGTCCTACACACAGAAAATAAAAAGAATCAAAATCGTTAAAGAAAAGAAAGACATACCACCCATGTTACAGCTGTTTCAAATGCCCTGTGGACAATTGCTGTCAAACACTGGAAGACAGCAGGCACGAGATTTGGAGTTTTAAGGTATTCAAAGACACAACTGAAGGCACTTCTGGATGTAGACGAACTAGAACCATTAAGGATGCCACCATTGCTGCTGAAACGAATAATCTCCAAAAAAGCTACTGCAAGGAGATAGGTTGCCTTCACCCCTGTAGCATGCAGAAAATGCAATATTACAGACCTCAGATGAGTTTAGTGGAGAATTATCCTTTGGTAAAAGCATAATTCTAACAAAAAGATTTCAAGAAAACCTCATTTTCCCAATATCAAAAGATAAGTATCAACTTGGAAAACAACAATGGAGGAAATGAAGAGACTTATTCATCGGTGAGTTTATTTTAACCTGAAATAGCATTTATTGATGCACTATCAACTCGCCCTCCTAAAGCAGTAGAGAGGGCAGATCTTTGGTTTGCAGCAGCTTTTTCATTGCCACTCCCTTGACGACTGCCAGGGTTGTGGAGAGCATTCAATTCCAACTCGTCTTCAAGCCATTTCAGTGAACTAACAACCTGTAGAGAATCAAATTGTCCCATCAAACCCTTGATTCAGTTCAAAGAAATTTCAGTGAAATATTAAAGATATACAGAATAGTAAAACAAGGAATATCAGAGACCCTGAGTCAACATAATGAGTCCCGAATGGTCTATATTCAGGATAAACACATGGCATGACCTTACAACAAATTGCAACAAATCAGTTCGGAAAAACTTGCCAACCCTTCCTCAACAAAGCATTGCCTAACAATGCATGGCTGAAGATCAGACGCACAAATTTCTTTTGAAGACAGAAACTCTTTACTTAATTACAAAAGTATCAATTATAACAGATTTGTAAAACATAAAGTACACAGATTTGGTTCTCTCAGTTTCCGCTATGCATCATTCTTAATGCCCTACTAGAAGAAGACAAGAAGAGTAAGTTGAAACAAAACAACAAACCCATAAAATCCCATGGAAATAATGATGACAATAGTGCCTACTAAGAGAAATTTTGGCAAGATTTATACTTATTAATGTATCCCGTATCGAAAGAATGTGAAGTTTGTCACCACTTGATATACACGTTGGGCCATCCACCTATCAGTTTAAACTTTTGAGTTGGAGTCATGTTTAATATGGTATCAGAGCCTCTCGATTCATTGTTTTGACAGTCTCTTGAAGCTTCCGTCATTCCGGCGGCAACCTTAGGTTGCTTGCCCAGCCAATAATTAACTTCTTTGAAATTTGCAAATAATATTTTCTTTCTTCAAAACTTCATTAAAACACTAGTCTCTTCACTTTCTTTCCTTTTTCTTTCTCTTGAACAACTTTTGTGCTAGCATCATCTTAGGTTTTCGCTCTCTTTTTTCTTGTTAGCTTTCATGCTAACAACAAATCTAATCTTTCAAAAGTTTAGATTTTTGTGGAGAGTAGAATTAAGGGTTAGTAGCGTTGGGCAAATTTTTGGTTTTATTTTTCAGCTTTTGGATCACCTTGGTGTTTTTTCGGCAAACCTTCAATGACCTTTTAGTCTTAACTGTCATTGTAGTGACAACATTGTCGTCTTCTTCGTGTCAGCCCTAACTGATTGTGCTTTCCGTCGATAACCAAATTTTGCAACCATTTATCACTAAAATCAACTTCAACAACCATTTATTACTATCGGAAGTTCTAAAGAGATATAAGAAGAGGAAATTCAACCTCTCGCATTGATTTAGTTTACATGCTCCAGCTTGAGGGGAGTGAGAAGATTCAATTCTATGTTTAGTAGAATTAGAAAAGATGTTACTGAAATTAGAAAATATATTGTATTTAGAAAAGTTTAGTTTTATTTCCTACTCTAGCTTATTTCCTATTTCTAGTTTTAACCTCTCATATAAAGAAGTCTCTTTGGTACTAGTTATCACAAGTAATTCACATGATATCAGAACTGGTTTGGTTTGGGCCTAGTGACCCATTTTTGTTGCTTCCCTTCTTGATCCGTTGTGTTATCCGAGTTGCAGGTGAGGGGGTGTATTAATGTATCCCACATCGAAAGAATGTGAAATTTATCCCCACTTGATATAAACGTTGAGCCATCCACCTAACAAGTTAAGCTTTTGGGTTGCAATCAAGTTTAACAATACTCATCGGTCAATGCTAAAAAGTTGCCCTCCCTACTTTCACTTCTAAAATCTCAGCTGCTACAAATACAAAATCAACGGTAGGGAAACGGATTTAAAATAGATTGTCCTAAAGGTTCTTATTTAAGAACAAGAGGGGGAAATGTTGATTGTACTTGTTCTTTTCCCATGGAAATGCAAAAGCATAAACAATACCAAACACTTCTCATAAATACAAGAGCACAAAGTCACAACACAACAATCGAAAGACAAGGAGTAAAATGAGTATCTAAAATCACATATATAGAGTCTAGAAGAGTTGTTTAGTGCACCAATGCCTATTGATAAAAACACAAATTTCATTAATGGATACTTTGCGAACATGGATAAGATATTAACTAGATCAAGTTAAAAAGAGAATCATCCAAGAACTTTTCAAAATCAACTTGCAACTTACAAGGGGTGGAGTCCCTTGAGCAATACGCTGAACAGCAGAAGACCAATCTGCATTCCACATGTATGGTCCACTCACAGCTTGCAGAGGAATTTTGCTCATGCTTCCCACACTGTTCAATGTAGTTGAAGCAGGCTTTGTGGTTGATTTAGGCTTTTGTATAGGAGGTGCCAAGCCAAAAAGAGCAATATAAAACCACAAATTGCGAAATAACTTCAATAATGAGGGTTCTACATCTAGAGTAGGGTCAAAATCAGAACATATCTCAGCAACAGCAGGAAGTAGAGGACCCAGAAAATCAGATCCATTCCTGCAATGTTTGAGTATCATAATATGGTATAAATAAACCATGATACGGAAAGAAAAAATACTGCGAGCAGTAGTGTATAAAGCAAATCCTTAACACTACATAATACCCTCCATTTGTGGCCTCAGCAGCCAGGCCTACATCTGAGCACAAAGATAGCAATCTGTGACGAAAATCAGAGCGCAACTTAGTACTAGTGAGACCGCTAGCAATTAGAAGAAGCCCTGCAGGAAGAGTCTGGAATGTAATAAAAGCAGTGAGCACTCATTTGATAAGACACATCCTCAACTTAACAACAGAAATGGTTCATGCTTAGTAGATACCTCAACACGTTCCGTGTTGGCTTCTTCAGGGGGCGCTGTTTTGCTTTCAGAAGACCCTATGCTCGAAACTTTACTTAAGTAACTTCTCGTCATAAGGACAACTGTCTCGCGATATGACTTCTCAAAACCCAAGCTAGCCATGCGAGATACAGCATCAAGAAGCTACAGTAAGTTACAAAAATAGGTTGAGAAACCAACTGAAGAAGAAAAAAATCAATCTAATACTACTTAAGTAACATTAAATTAAACAAACTAATATAAGGATAAAAGCTCTTAATCAGTAAATTCATGGTCTGAAGTCAAAGGTTCCATACTCGTAGTCGCAATAAACTAGGAGTTGAAGCATCACCCTCTTCTAAGTTCTCAATAAAAAGTGGCAGTATCATATCCACCACTTCAGACTTGTTCACAGCAACATTTAGATCAGCAAGCAAGCGTATAATGTTGAGCTGAACAGTAGGAACTGCCTGTCTCTCCTTATCGACCTGAAATGGCAGGGTTACATAAGAATGCAATAACTTAAAGCTAAATAAATAAGGAAACTCATCGAAACTTCTAACTATGGGCACTGCATATATGGTAATTTAACAATATAAACCTAAAGCATATACATAATCAGGCTTAGTAACTCATTGTTATTAGCAGCACAACACTGTTTCATACCATTAAGAAAATTTCATATAGTAATAGCCTACTATTTTTATGGCACAAAGAATGAATATATGATGTTTCAAATTCTTGAAGAATAGTATCTGTGTCTAACACAAAAGAATCCACTCTTTTTTACCTATGGGAAAAAAAATGATTCCTATAAGGGTAAAGGACAAGTTAACCTATAAAATAAAAAATAAAAAACATAAAAGTGGGCTCTCTTATCATTGGCAAGCTCTCCTAGGGTTTAGGAGTTTTGTGAAGTTTTTGTCCTTTCGAACAACAAAGTGTTGTGAGGCCCTTTGGGCGATGGCGGCAGTCTAGGGTTTGTCTACGTTATAAGTGGGTGATGGGTTAGGAGAGAGGTACAGGTGAAAAAGTGGCTATCGGTACTCGGTAGTGGTTAGTTTTAGAGAGACCAGGTTTCGGGGGCAGTTCGCAGGACGAGTTTGGGTGCGGAGGGGGTACTGTCATAGTTCCACCTGGGTGTTGTGGCCGGAGTTCAGTGCGGCGGCAGCGGGTGGTTAGCGCGAGAGGGGTTTGAGGAGTTGGTCATTTCGGGAGATAGTACACAATAAAGACCAATGGGCTAGCGGAAATTGACAGTAGGCTGGAAAGGCGTATGCGTGCGTTGTTTGTGAGTGGAGAGGAGGAAGTACGGGTCGACCTAAACTCGATTTTGACTCCGAGGGGAAGGAGGAGGCGGCGGCTTGGGTGATTGTGGGGTGTTTCCTCACTGATGCGCCCATCCATTTCCAATTTTTGTTCGAGTTTCACAACGAGGCTGATGTGAAGAGAGTAATCAATGATTGGCCATGGCTATTCAATAGTCATGCGATGGTAGGGAATCTTCTGGATCCGGTGGACGTATTGGAAACTGTGGAACTTTGGCACCTTAGTTTTTGGGTCCAAGTACGGAGGCTGCCAACGGGTTGTAGATCTAAGAAGGCATGTAGGGTCAACAAAAACACCATTAGTAAGTATGTTGAATCATATCCTCATATTTTCAAGGGGGGGTGGAAATCCTTTTTTTCGGATTTGAGTCCTTGTTGATGAATGGAAAAGATCACAAAGTGGAGTTTGCGTAAGAGAAACTCACTCTTATTTGTTTATACTACGAGATATTGGATCATGACGATGACCATTGTGATTTGCTGAAAGCTACTCCAAATGCGAGGGGGGGGGGGGAGGGGCCATTGGGCCATGGGTGGGGGC
>JAYMTK010003342.1:0-12398 GCA_036897405.1 Pelargonium myrrhifolium | reverse complement strand
ATCGTACAAGATAATCAAAAATTAAAATACTCTGTTATATACAGATATTTTATAGTACATGAATGTCGTGTAATTATACATTGATTTTATTTTATCTCATCCAATCATCAAAAGTGAAATTTATTGCTGCAAAAGAAAAAGGAAGGAAAATACATAAAGCCAAGTATAGTAGTAACCAAAGGGTTGAAAAGTAAATTTGGTCTCTAGTACAATGCATGACACACCTCACATTCCCAAAGTACAAACAAACAAAACTCAAAACAAACTTGCATAGCATACATATAGACAAAGAAAATAAAAATGGAGCTTGTGGTCCTCACACTCTCCTTCTCCTTTTTTTTCCACCTTTTTTCCCCATATAATTCCTCCCCCACCATCACCACTCCACCACCGTCCTCATCTCTCTCCCTCATATGATTCACTCTGTTGCTTCTTGCTCTGCCATTAACACACACAATGAACACAACAAGCAAGGGCTGTGATGAGGGCAATAAGCAGAGGATGAAGGTGAAGAGAGAGATGGTGATGGGTATGGAGTACGAGGAGTCCTATGACCAGATGGATTCATGGGACGAGGACAAGAAGAAAAAAGGGGTTTTGCTGGGAACTGGCTCTGCCAAGAAAGTCTCAGCTGGTTCTGTTGGTGTTGGTGCTTCCATGAGGTGTTGCCAGGCTGAGAAGTGCACTTCTGATCTCAGTGATGCCAAGCAATACCACAGGAGGCACAAGGTCTGTGAGCTCCATGCCAAGGCCCAATTTGTCATGGTGGGTGGAATCAGGCAGCGCTTTTGCCAGCAATGTAGCAGGTACTTTTTGCCTGATTAAAGTTTGCTTTTTTATGTGATTTGAGTTTGTGGGTTTTGCAATTTTTTGCTCTACATGTATGATCTTGTGTTTCTGGCATGTGGGTTGTTCTCTGTTTTTGTCCTAATTGTGTGTACAGCTCAATTGTCATTTTTTGGCTTGGTTTTGTGGTTGATTGGCTATGGCAGAGCATAAAAGTCATGGTATGGAGTGCTTTTTAACTGTTGTTGTTTTTAAGAGCTCCTATATATGTTTTCTTGAAATAGAGTGAGATGACTGAACTCATGTGGTCAATTCCCACATAGGTGGAATTGACTAGCAACAGGTCATGGACTCATGAACTGGTCATCTCCCAAAGAGATCATTTCTATGGTTGAAAGAGAATTTTGGAAGCATGGAAAGGGAAGTGGAGTGTGAAGGATACAGTTTGTCAAATTTGACAAAATATTGAAAACTAAACATTCCATAAAAGTTGATTGGTGTATTTGGCCTATCTGTCTGCAGTTTCTCTCTCTTGTTTTTTTTTTTTACCATCTGTTTAAAATATGTTTGTTAGAACAGTAAATCCAATTTAAGGATAATGTTATTTTACACAAGGAAATGTGCACAGAAGAAAGTGATTTAAAAGCACATAACCTGGACTTGCAATGGTTCTAATCAGTTCCAATTGGTCTTATTCTTTGGTCTTTTTAGAGACTTTTGTGTCAGGATGATTCCACATCCTGTTTGTTGGTGGTCAGGTTATGGTTTTGGACCTTTTTGGCTGTGAGATCTACACAAGTTGAACTCAATTTCTTTTAAGGACTTCCCTCATGTGCCCATCCTTCTATCTGATTCCCATGCAAACACAAACACAAACCCTTTTGCTTATCTTAATTGCAACCAGCATGTGCATGTTGGTTGTGAGATCTATTGTCACATTCACTCACTAAGGAACAATGTAATAGTTTTGGGACACAACTGTTTGTTACTTTGTTAATTGCATTTCTTATGAACCCATTTAGCAGTTTTGAAGTTGGGATATCATGTGCAGGTTCCACGAGCTGTCGGAGTTCGATGAGGCCAAAAGGAGTTGCCGCAGGAGATTGGCTGGACACAATGAAAGGCGCAGGAAGAGCGCAGCGGATCAGTCACATGTTGAAGGGTCAAGCCGCAAAGGAACGGGCAGCCAGTTGAAGGATCTTGTCTGCGGGCAAGTCGATGAAAGGGGAAGAATTCAAAAAACCATCCAGGAGAACGCTACGTATAAGCATTTCCAGATCAGATAAAGATCTAAATACAGCTTGCTCTCTCTCTTCTGTCATCCTAGGGATGTAATATATAGATGTGGTAGTGATTTGCAACCAGTAGTGTTGTGTATCATATATGGTATTTAGGGGAAAACACAAACCAGAAGAATTGTGACACCCATTTGATGGTTATAGGTTGCAATTTGTGGCTGTAAGCCAGTATATAGTCATTTAACTCATGTTCTGTAAGGTCAGATTTTTATTGCACTAGAGTTGCTAAGCTCCAAATCACTGTCTCAAATCTTATATTTCTATGGAAATAATTGAATTTCAGTGCTATAGTTTGTGCAAGTTCAGGGAAGTTAGATGTAGTATGTGAGCATGTGAATGCAGCTAATTTTGTTTTCAACTCATGCACAAAAGTGGTGGATTTACTTGACATCACTTTGTTGTTTCAGTATATTGTTTTGAAGTGCTATAGCCTTCTTTGATTCACAGCTTATAATGTTACTCTGCAACATACACAGCTGATGACAAATTTAAAATAGCCCAAGATTGTTAATGATTGGAGGTTGCAATACAAAAGAAAATGCATGAAAACAAGCCTCCCTACACAGACTTTAGCAGATTATGTTCACTTATTCATTGGATTCACATGCATGGCTGTGTATTGAATGAGGGCTTAAAATATGCTCAACAGCATCAGCAAAAAGACAAATATATCAATTCTAATTAAAATGACTTCTCTTAGTTCTCTATAGTCTATACTAAGCTCCACTCTTTCAAGATGAATATGGGCCCAACTTTATGCACATTTGCTATCTAGCTAATTTAAGTGGACAAAAGTCACATTAAACTTTTTGGTTTTCAAAGAAGCTCTATATATGGATCAGGCTTAATTTTGGACAAGCCTAGTTTATTTATTATGGTAAAACGATGATTTTCAACATATATAACAACTAGCCATAGTAGCACTGTTCTTCAAACTAGTTCTAATGGAAAAGAAGAGTTTGTATACATAACCCAACAAAATTGAATAATTTTATAACAAGCTATGTTTTTAAAAAAACAATTTGTGTAACACCTATTCAAATTGGTGACACATATTGATCTATAAACTAGATAACTTATATGACGAATATAAAATGTTTTACGACATATATAAAAGTTGAAGTTGCATATAATTCAAGTTCAAGTCAAACTAGTAAAGAATGCCTAAACAAAATCACTAATTCATACCATGTTTTGATATCTCAGTGGTATAATATATACTCCATCCCTTTCAAAATGAGTACTTATTTTTATTTTGAGAAAAAGCAAGAAAAAATTAGTGCATTAGTGTGGTGTATTCTCGTGATCATGTATTAAGGTATACAAACTAACTCATTAAAAGGATACTATTAACAATTCATGTGTAATTAATTACTTTTTTAAAAAATAAAACAAAAATGAACACTCATTTTGAGACATTAGTACTTGCAATTTTTGTAGTTTATGTAACCTCTTATAAATGTGTATTTGATTGACAATAAATAATGTATGAACTAACATTTTTTATTTTGAAATTACATGCAATAGCATTAATAACAATAAGAGACAATGCAGACAAATGTTCAATACAACTTCAACCTCACTCCTAGAGTTCGAACATTGTTCTCCTAATGAAGTCACTTTTAACTACCAAGTATATGTCTTAAGGTTAATAACATCAAATATTAGAACTAATAATTTGAATATAAATTTGTAATAAATCAAAACTCGATTCATATTCTTTATATATATAAATTAGACTTCAAACATTTTTAAAGTCGAAACGTATCAAATTAATCATATGAACTTGTACACGATCCGTACTCCTTACAAGTCGAATTCGAATCCGTAATTCGAATTGTTACCGTAGTTGATACTTACTGGTCAATTCTTTTAGCCACCAGGCACCAACTTGAGAGTTGTGACAATAAAAACACAGCAAGAAACTAGAAAGGAAAGGGTGTGAAAATGACGAAAATGGTCCTATAGGGAGGCGTCCACCGAGTCAAACAATGCGCACATATGATAAGTATTATTTTTCCTTTTTCTTGCCGCAAGTAATATAACATCTGATTCTGATCTGCGCTTCCAATTTATATTTATATTTATATTTATATACTTACATCTTTAAAATTTATTTAATGAATAAAACCAAATAAATAAAGAAATAGAAAGAGAGAGAGAGAGAGCGTCCCTTGTACCAATCTCCCCATCTTAATATTCTTCTTCTTCTTCTTCTTTCGGTTCTCGCGGTCTCGTCTCAGCACAGCTCGCAAATCACACCACATTTCACGAACCAGGTCTCGCCAATGCCTGCCCACAAGCGCTCGCTCTCCGAGAATCGTGACGACGAAGACCCCGTACACCACGCCAAGCTGTCTCGTCTCCAACTAGAATTCGACGATGAAGAACCGGACCAAGAGGACCACCACCGGAGCAACAGAGAAGATGAACAACTTGATGAGGATGCTGAAGAAGGTGGGTCACGTCCCTTTCTCTCTCTACACCTCTTTTCTCTACTCTTTGTTTCTGCTTCCGTAATTTATACATGGGTTGGTGTAAATAAATTTGATTTCGATGCCAACGGGTCCTGATTGATTTGCAATGTTTTTCACAGATTCCGAGGATAGTTCATCTTCCGGACCCGACGAGAAACCAGAGTAATTAATCTTTTTCCTTCTTCGTAGTGTAGCTGCTTGTGTCTGTTTCGTTTTTCTTGCTGTTTTCGTGATCGTGCCTCTGCTTGGTCTGCTGGGTTTTTGCTCTTTTTTTCTGTGGTTTTGGTGGAGTGGTGGATCACTTGTGATTTTTCTGCTTGTGGGTTTCGGTTGATTGCTCGCTAAGGGGAATGGGTTTTGTTTTGCCGGAATGTTAGTGTTGTGTTTGTGCGATGAATCCGATGATTTGTGGCATTTGGTTCTTCTGTTCTTGTTCTGCTTGAACTCCATACGCAAGAGGTGATTGCATGTGGTGATTCGTGTCCTTTTACATGATTCTGGTTTCCCAATCTTCCCTGTTCAGTAATGCTAGAGTTTGAAATTCTGCCATCACATTCGTTTTTCGAAGTTTCTAAAACGGTGCAAATTTTAGATAGTTTTTTCTCTTAATATCTTTTAGTACTGAATGCCAGCTCTTACTTTCGTTGGCATAGTGGTTGGTTGGCGATGGATTTCTTATGCACTTGCATTGCTTAACTTGGCTACAATGTCTTGTAGCTATGTGTTTTACATGTTGACTGATGTAAACTGCTCAATTCGAAGAGAAGGCGTCAATGTTGTTCAGTCTTCTGGATGCTGTGGCCAGCCGGGCTAGTCAAACTTGAAGAATAAGAATTTAGTGGGAGTTTTGATAAGTGACTAATTAAGTAGAGATTTCTTAGTTATCTGATGCAGCGTGGATATCCCTTTTAATTGGCATTGATGATCTGATGGAGTTTCCATGCAAATATTTTCACCTTTGATTATAGTATCTGCATCAGAAATGAGGCTCTTCTATATGGTTTCAAGTTAGATCTGGATACTGTGGCTCCTTTACTTGGATTAAATTGGAGCCTGCTTTATGACTCTTGCCCTAACTGTCTAATTCAGTCACAATTAATTATCATGAAAAATGCATTGTTGCATGTTTCTTGTTTTTGCACAACCTTCCCAAAATAGAGTTAACTATTTGTGAAAGCGAATGAACAGTATTGATAATGCTGGCCGGCCTTGATAAAACTTGCTATAGCTGGTCATTGCCAGCCAGGTTTAGGTATTGAATTTATTGTAGTCATTTTGCTACTAGATTTTAGCAAAAATGATGTATGATAAGCATGCTGCCAAAAAATGAACTGTGAATAGATGGGACAATTGGTATTAAAATAATAATAAAATTAGCCCAATGGACTGAGCTACACAATAGAGGCTAACTCTCCCCTTTTCCCATAACCCCTCCCCACCCAACAAGATACTAATCCACGACCTTTACTAGAGAAGAAGGATGATTGATCCATTGGACTGTGGCCTTGGGAACAAGCAACTGGTATTAGATGCATGCAGGAAGAGATTTCATTGGTACCTTGTACTTGGGCCTTCACTTTTGTGCTGACAAGGTGAACTTGCACATTACAGATGAACATGCAGACACAGAATTTTCCAGACTCACTCGTTACTATTTATATACATGCATTTCATCGTTTGTGTCTAGCTTAATAATCCTTACTTGAATAGGCTTCAGAAACAGTTGAGTAATAGTGATTATGAAAACTATATCTAAAAGTATCACTAACTGTCTCTTGTTGCAGTTTTATACAGTATGTTTTGGTTCAGTACCAAGGTTTGGTCTAGACTAGAATGTAGCAAACGAGTACATCTTTGTAGGTTTATATTGCCAGATTATCTTGGGCTTTCTCTGATCAAACAGTTCATCTTGTGAGCATTGTTCTATTCTTGTATTCAGTTGTGGCTTGACTACAAATTTCTAACTTTATACACCTTGCTTTTCCTTGCAGATTCGTCACGGTGGAACTGCCAGAAATTCGTAAGGATGTACAATGCCCGATTTGTTTAGGTATCCTTTCAATAAAGGAAAAGTTCAATATCATCAGCTTAAGTCTAATCCCTCTCGTTAAATATGTTCCTACTTCCAAGTATGATATGGTTAATTGTTCATGACAATTTTTGTTTTTGTTGAAGTATGCCACATTGAAAGAGTGTAAGGTAATGACTACTTGATATACTAGTTGGAGTTCCACTTTATAAATTAGACTTTTAGGATAAAGTAAAGTTTAACATGGTATTAAAGTTTGTTCTTGGGTCTGTGGCCCATTTGTGTTGCCTCATGTTCATTTTTAGTCCACATGGAAAATTCATCATGTTATTCGGCCTGCACATGAGGGAAAGTGTTGAGGTATCCGCATTAGAAGAATGTGAAGTTAATGACCACTTGATGTACAAGTTAGCCCCCTTACGTTACAACTTAGGCTTTTGGATTGAAGTACAGTTTAACAACTTTCAGTTAGTTGAACTTGTATAGCTTGTTACATGATTAATAGAATTAGAACTTATAGCTGTATATCACTAAATGCCAACTTTTCAGGATCGAGTTTTACAAGTTGCTGGTTGTTATCCAGGATATCATGATGTAGTAGTTTCCTAAAATGAATCATTATTGGTTTTATTGATTGATAGAACCATTTTTTTTCCGCTTATCAATTACCTTTGAAGAAATAATATTAATGCAGTTAAAATTTAAATAGGAAGAGCCTCTCAACTGCATAATCCGTACTTTGCAGATAATGTTATACAGAACAGTAATACAAATATTCTAAACTGAAAGTACAGCTGATGAGCTGACGACTAATAACTTATCATCACAATTGGAATTTTAGACTCAGCTGTATACTCATGATAGTCAGAAGTCTCAGATTTGCAAACAATTGCAGCACCAGGCATCGTGCTCCTTAGCCTTCACAGCTAAATTCCAGGAGCAAAAGAAGTACCTTTCGGAAGTGCTATCAGCAAGTTTTGGTCTATACTCCATTCATATGCTATATGTAGTGCATCAATACATATCCTTATGAAGGCACCAATAGCCCACTCACTTTTGACGTTCTCTGTTGTACCCAAAGAGGTTTTTTGTTCTCATAACCAAATAGCCCACTAAGACAGCATGAAAGCTGGAGCATAGAAACTCATGTGGTCTTCATGGATTGACTGAACCATATTCAGCTTCCTAGGAAAAATATAGAGGGATGAAATTTGGCCTCACGTGTTTTGTCAAATGTTCATCAGTTGCATGTCTGTGCTCAGTTCCTGGAGGAATTCATGCTTTATTTTTAGTCTGTAGCTCTTCCTGATATAAATTACCTATAACACTTGCAGCTCACATAAATTTTAATTCATTAGCTGCATTCACTTATGTTTGCATCAATCCAGTGTAAAAACAATGATAATGCTTTGATGGACAGGTATCATTAAGAAAACTCGAACTGTGATGGAATGTCTGCATCGCTTTTGCCGCGAATGCATTGATAAATCAATGCGTCTGGGGTAATATTTCAATTTTGTATTTATTTGGTTTAGCATAACTAGCTTTTGTGAATGGTTGGAAGTTTATGACACCATAATTTGTATATTAATCAGATTTTGATTTCTGGGCTGATTCTTTCTTCCAGGAACAACGAATGTCCTGCTTGCCGCACACATTGTGCCAGTCGACGATCTTTGAGAGATGACCCAAACTATGATGCTCTTATTGCAGCTCTGTATCCAGATATTGATAAGTATGACGAGGAGGTAAAACTTGATTTTCTTCTTCTTCTTTTTTTTTTATTATTTAAAATTTCTTTAGTTTTTATGCAAACAACCATGAACTGCTCTTTTTTTCTTTTGCATATGGTTCAGGAATTGGCTTTCCATGAAGAGGAGAGGAATCGTAATAAACAGGTCAGACTTGGAGTGTTTCTTACATGCTAATGTGTATTCTTTTATGTTTGTGTTTATGTGTGTTTTGCTTGCATGCTCCATTTTTTCTTTAAGACAATAGACATCATAGAAACCCTTGATTATGTCTTTATCATAGATGCCTTCACCATCATGCTCAAGTATTATGTATTCATGTGGGTTTACGGATTTACTTGATGCCACCCACATTTGTCAGTTAAATTAACTCAAATTAATGGCTTCTCAAATGTTATCAAGACCATTTTTGCAGCCAACTTTGTGCTGAGTGATATTAGTTGGATGCCAGCCATGTTTGTCATGCAATGTCTTTATTCTCATCATGGCCATTTCTGCCATGTAATTTATCTCTAGGATGCTTAAAAGAGTACACTATCTTGCCCATTTGTTCTAGATACACGATTCCTTTGGTTACTGCTTTTTCTATCAGCAAAAAGTAGTATATGTTAATGACAGGACTGAGTTTTCAAGGAGGAAAAGCAGCCTCAGTCAAGGTACAGAGAATATAGAAGTCTAGAAGGAATCAGATGCTAGACAAGAGATTGATTAATATAACACATTCCCGAATGGACTAAAGTAGTTAGAATACATAGACCAAGACCCAATTAGTGTTCAGGCTTCACTGCTGACTTCCTTTGGTTACTGATGAGACTTTGCATTGTATCTACTACATTGCGTCCTTATAATTAAATATATGTCATTTCAAATGTCAAGGTAAGAATGTTCACAGCTGTCGCTGTTAGATATAAAGGGAGTTTTACATGGAAAAATATGAAAAGAATAAGCTGCATATAAATGTGCAAGCCATAACCAAACTAACAAAGTTGACCTTTTAGTTTGGGAAGCTTGAACCTCTTTTGTAGCCGAATACAAAATAATTAAAATTTAATATGGTATCAGAGCAAGTTTTGGAGCTGGCCTGTGGCCCGATTGTACAACCTCCTCTTGTGGTCTCCAGCTCACTCGTAGAAGAGAAAATGCTTACTCATAAGGGGAGTATTTAAGAGAAATCCCTGATTGTGCATGTGTTTGGCTCACAATTATGAGATTTGTGAGACTTGCACGTGAGAGGGAACGTGGAATATAAAGAGAGTCCCACATTGGAAAAATATGAAAATAAATAAAATACTAGATAAAAACCTACTACCAATGTTTGATCTTTTAGTGTGGGAAACCCAAACCCTTTTATGTGGCTCACTAAAATTATTAAAATTCAATAGCATTAGCGTCCAGAATTTTTTCTAGGCTTCTTTTTATTTTTGAAAGAATTAATTCTTCCTTATGTAGTTGTTTATGAAATCATTCATTTGGATGGCGGGGTTTAGTGGCAGCAATGTTTCCAATGATTTCATTTCTGTTACTAATAAGTGATGACTGTATACTGACATGTTTCTTTTTGTTGCCATGTGTGTTCATCCATGCTTTGCTGGACAGATTCAAGCAGCCATTGCCCAAATTTCTCAAAGACAAACAGAAGCTTTGGTTAGAAGACGTGCCTTGGGTAAAGATACAACAGGTGCATTTACCACTAGATCACAACGCCGGAATGCTCATTCAAGAAGGAGGCGTAACTACCGTGGCATTGAACACGGATCTGAAGACAATGAGGATGAAAATGACAATAATGAAGGAAAATACTCATCTTCTACCGATGAACGCTGCACAGAAGTCAGGCAAAGGAGGTATAGGAGACACCCAGGAGCTCGCCCACCTCAGCCTTCTCCGTCTGCTGCCAATTCAGATGGTGGATGCCTTGAAAATGATTTAGAAACAAGCAGAGAAGGCAGAGGAATTTCTCCTGGGCTGGTATGGAACCCAGAGGTGCTTAATTGGGGTAGGGGTGGTGCTCGGAGTAATACACGCCATAGTGGTTCAAATAATAAGAGTTCCCGTACTAGTCGAATATCTAAGATGACTGATCATATACGGAGTATTGAAGAAAACACCAATGAGGTATAAAGAATGCTGTTGAACTTTTTGTAGAGTCAAGACTTTGATTAAGTTGGCAGCCATATAGGTATTTGCTGCTTGACGTTCTCACTATGTGGTACTTTTAAGGGGAGATGCAGTAAATTTCCTAACAGAAAGCTCTGCAAGGATCAATCTGGATCCTTGGAGTTTTTCCTGAGCTGTTTTTTTTTTCAGCATGTATTATTTATGCAGGTTTAAAATTTGTTATTAACGACTCTTTTGTTTGCAGTTTCTTGTTCCTGTCATGCTTATTTCTTCGGATGCAAAAAGAACACCAAGTTTACAGCAGCTGCACCATCACTGCCTGCCATGTTTGTCTGTTAGACACCTATGTGAAGTAAGATTTCTCTCCTGCTGCTTTATTTTAGAACGCGACATCATCTTCCCTATGTCTGTTTATATAGGAATTACTTTGCACAAATAAAGGAAAAACAAAACTGGCTGGACATGTTTGATTGTTTCTGTGTTATTCAATGCCCTGAGTGTCATGTCGTATCTCCATTAGAAACTTTATTATATGTGCAAAACAGCGAGAAGCTATCTCCACTAATATTCACATGTTTTCTCCAATTTTGTGTTTCTTGTCTAATCTTGATGTTGCAAATATTGAACACAGTTCATTGCTTGCCAAACACCCTTACGAGCTGAAGATATTGAAATGTTGGCTGTAAAAGGGAATGACAATATATTTCATGACAAGCCTATTCTGAACCCTTCAGCACCACCGACGAATGATACAGATCTTCTTTCCCTGCTAGTAAATGATTGCAAAGATAAGCTGGAAATTCTGGAAGAACAAGAAACTTTGGCAGGCCTTGAAGCCAATTTTAGTTATGTCAACCATTATTTGGTGAGTATGAGTATGCGTTTTGTGTTATTTGTACACGTCAACTAAACATTACATTTTCGTGTCTTGGAACTCAAATCCACCAACAAACTACTTTTACACAGTAGGTTGCATTTTCTGTTGCAAGAATTTTAACTTAGCATTCAATTGTGTTTCCTCTATTATTACAGTTTCTGGCTTATCGACAGAAAGAGAGTGTACAGCAAGTAAAGGTTGAAGTTGCCGTTTAGCAGAGAATGTGGCGTCCAATCTGCTGTGCTTGGTTATAGTTGCAAGGAATGGAGATAACATAATCAAGAATCCCAACTGAAGAAGTTATTGTTGTTGCAACATGGAGGATGTAAATTTATAGTGTGGACTGGAGTTGGTATTCATGTTAAAAAGAGTGCATGGAAGTGAGAATCAGAACACTATGGAAGTGTATACACAAATTATTTTGTAGTGTTGCCTTTCTTGGCTTCCCTGAATTGAAGAAAACAAAGGAAACCTTGGTATAAGTGACAGCAAATCAAATATCAAGTTATTGCTCTTATTTTGGCCTATGTTTATATATTATCTTATGAAATCTATTAATTTTTGAGGCTTTTACCTTTAATTTATATAACCAAATATATATATATATATATATATATATCAGTTGACTGATATAAAGTAATATCAGTTGCACTAATAAAGTGATGACACCCTATTTAAAATCATCCGGACAGGCCGCTCCGCTACATTTTACCCTATATATCTATACATACTATAAAAGCGGAACCAAAGAACAAATTTATAATGCGTATTAGAACGCCACGTCATCAAATTTTTAGCTTTGGCACAAATTTTTACATAATTATAAAATTAACACAAATGTATAATAAGGTAAGTAATCTACCGTAAGCAACTATTAACAATATAGAAAGTAAAATATGTAAGTAATAATGTACAATAAGGCAAGTAAATTGTCAATATCACCAATAGGAAATTAAAAGATTGTAATACAAGTTAAGTGGTTATGGTGAACCCTAATTGAATAGTATAAATAGACATTGTAGCAATGTAAATCATGCTAATCAAAATCAACCACATCACGTT
>JAYMTK010003341.1:0-12400 GCA_036897405.1 Pelargonium myrrhifolium | reverse complement strand
TCCGCGGTCGTGTTCTCAGAGGTTAGTGTTGTCGGCGAGAAGAAATATAGCTTAAGGGGAGTTAGGGTTTCGGTGCAGGGCCGAAAGTGAGGGAGGAGAGGATCCTGGTGTGAGTGGGGTTAAGCGGCGGACGACCGAGGTGGGATTATGGGCAATCGGTGTGAAGAATCTGATCTTCGGCAGCGATGACGAAAAAGACGGAACAGGTGGTTGCAAGGTTTGGTCTGATGCGGATGGAGGATGAGGAGAACAGTGGCATGTCGGAAGAGGAGGAAGTGGAAGTGGTCCCTGAAGAAGCAATGGGGACGGTCAAGACAAGGTCTTAACATGAGATCCGGTCATAGATGGGTTTGGGTTGGCAACCCCTTACTCATTAGCCTATTGGCCAGAGGGAGTTGAAAGCCCGTCATAGTCTACATCTAGAGATGGCGTGGACCGGAAAGCACCGGTCTGATTGGTGCGTCAGAGTGGGCTAGTTCTGCCTTGTTAGGATGACAAATTAGTCGTTGTGGTTTAGGATATTGTACGCCCGAAATTTAAAAGTTTGTGGCTTCATTACCATAATCTGGGGAGTTGGCCGTGAAGCAAGCTTGAGGTATGGAGTAGACTAGTTTTTTGGTGTATCTTGTAACTTGCTGAAATTTATGAAATGCATATTTCCTTAAAAAAAAAAAAATGTAACTGATTACAAATTTTACTGCTAAAGTGTTAATTAAGGATAACGTCAATGTGTTTTTAAGCTTAAACTAAAAAAATTGTTGTCACTTAAATCGATTTTTTATTTATAAACATTACAACAATGAGTTCACCAGAAAAATGTAGTAATAATAAGGTAAATATTTGATAATAAATTTAAATTAAATTTTGGTCATTTTTCAGTGTTAATTAAAACACAAACTTTTTTATTTTTGAAACCAAAACACAAACTTAATGGTCTAATTTTGAATACTACTTTGTCAGTCTATACATTTTCATTGTCCTTATTCCTAAAAAATGATTTTTCCTAGTACATCCAAATTTTCGTCTTATAACTTATAAGCCTTTGCAATGTTATAAACTAAGTTTTTACTTCTCAGGCTCAAGTTTGTTATATTCTTTAGGAAAAATTACACGTGCTTATCTTTAACTTGACACTTTTTGTGATGACCATCTTTCAACTATTTTTTTTAATATTTTTTATTCTGAACTATTTTTCATCCATTATGTCCGAAACTCCTTCGGTTAAATGTCAAAAACACTAAAATACCATTCGTTTTTTATTTTTTCAATTTTAAATTTAAATAATAATAATAATAATATTAAAATAAAGGAAAAAATGTCTCATAGTTTCCTGTCACTTATTCCACTCGGATCCTTGAACTTCATTTTGTTCCGCGGGGGTCATAGGTGCGTATTTTGTTCTCGCGAGATCCATTCCGTTAACTTGTTGACGGAATCCGTCAAAACTAACTAACTAACTCCCTTATAAATTAATTTAAAAAATAATTTGAAAATGTAATTTAAAGCAATTTTACTAATTTACCCTTATCCCTCTTCTTTCCTTTCTCTCTCCATACACCGAACCTGCAAACCCTCACCACCACGGCCTCCGATCTCTGGCGAGCCCAACTTGTTACTATCTCCTCGCTAGAAACTCCACTCCGACCAGATTTTTTATTTCCCAAAACCCAATCAGCTGAGAAGATTGTGGAGCTTGATGATAAACTCGTCCTCTTCGTCACTGAAATTGACGCGTTTCAAATCCGGGCGGAGGTGGTTGATCCACCGGAGACGACAAATCTGGTCGCATCGGAGCAAATATATAACAAATACAATCATTACTACAACTGATACATACACAAAATCAATCAATTTTGAAAACTAAAAAAAGAAAGAAATCGAACCGGCAGCTTTGGAGAGGGAACGCCAACAACCTTCTTCGTGGAGGCGAATGTAATCCATGAGATATGCTGGTCCTCCTCTTTGGTCCAAGATCCTTTGTTAGTGTGAGCTTTTTCATAGCAATGTGATCTTCCCATTTTTGGGTTATTTAATGATGCAGATCGATCAAACAAATAAATAATCAAATAAGCAAGCAAGCTTGAAGCTACCTATGAGTGATAAGTTGAAACAAAAACAGAGAGATTGGTTTGGGTAATGGAGAGAGAGAGAGATTTATACAAGAAATAAATGGAGGTTGTGACATAGATACAAAGAGGAGAGTAAAAAAAATGCAATAATAAGAGAAGTAAAGGGACAAAGAGGGTGTGGCCGGAGGCCGGTGATGGAGGATGTGGCCGGTGGCCGCCGAAGAATGTGCCGGAGGTGAGCAAGTGGTGACGTGAGAGGATGATGAGAGAAGGGCAATTTTTTATAAATTTGAAATAAAGTTGAGGGTAAAATTGTAATTTTATAATTTATAGTATTTTTAATTTATTTTTTTAATTCATAACTAACGGAGTTAGTTAGTATTAACGGATTCCGTCAACAAGTTAACGGAATGGACCTCGCAAGAACAAAATACGCTAACCTATGACTCCCGCGGAACAAAATGAAGTTCAGGGACCCGTATGGAATAAGTGAGATAGTTCAGAGACCCCCGAGAGACTTTTTCCATATAAAAAAGAGGGGTACCTATAATAGTAGAAGCTAAACTTCACTAACAATATTGACCTTTTAGTAGTTAAAGCTAGTCATAATATACAGCCCATTATCAAATTTTAATGTGATACCAAAGCTGATTTTGATCCAGACTGTTGATTCTATTTATGTTGTCTCTCCTTGTGGTCTCTAGCCGCATGCAGATGGACATACTTGTACCCTCGGTACGATTAAAATACTCCAATTTGTGTCAGATCCAATAAAAGAAGAATTTGAGTCTTGCTCATGAGTGAGTGTTGAAGAGTGAAATAAGTCTCAATTTGATAAATGTAAAGAAGAGAGCTACATATAATAGATTAAAGTCAAATCTCGCTAATATGTATAACCTTTTAGTATGTGAGAAGCTCAAACCGTTATATGTACCTTGCGAAACTAAAGCAGAAACTATATGAACCAGACCACAATCCTTACTATCCATATCCAAGACCAAAGAATTTTCATTCCAGGGGTTCTGAAGTAGGAGTGCATGTAAGTTTGCGAATGATAATTTTATCCGTTCAGACTAGCCAAACCTTTTGAAGTCGTTGCTTTTTCTGAAAAATCCAGGGTTAATTCTTTGGTTTGGCGTATAACTTAAACTGGATGACGATTCAAGTTAGGAAGAATCACAAAAACAACACTCCCCTAACAGAATCTTAACACAATTGCATTTTCACGCGACTTAGATCCAAGTTAAACTAAAACCACCCTTATCAATTGATCCACATACAATACTCAGCTGGTGCAATATACAAGTGAAAATGAATGAACAATACCCACTATAACTTTTCGTTTGATCAATGACATATAATGCAGACATGAGTCTGCACATTAGCTCAAGCATAAAATGTCACTGTTTCGTGTAAAGAGAAGCAACTCAAGATGGTATACAGAAGAGGAAATTTATAAACGACTACAATCACATAGTTGATTACAGCTTTGCTCCAATTATTCTTCTACGGAGCTTCACAGAACAATGAATCATCAAACCTTATATCATATAGCAGGCAATGCCCAGTATTTGAGATCCAAACATCAACTTAAACAAAACTTTTACTCCCCAACTATTCGGCTCCACAGGTGGTACCACTCCAATTAACTTTGGAGATATTTGGACTAATCAATTAAATGAATATATGACGCTTGATAGCAGTAAAAAGATATGATTTTTGACAGCTTACCCATCAATAGATGGATAGAAACCTGGCATGTAACTCCGTCCGCTACCATTGGAATCTGCATTGGCGTATTGTAGCTCCCCAGAGTGAGTTGACTTCCGAGACCTATTGTTCTTAGGAGAAGCCGTGTAAGAATCATAAGAGCCACTGCTTGTTGAATACATTGATGACGTTGGCAACCCATGGATCTTTGGCAACCCCGTGGTATCACCACCACCCAAACCGTAACCCTTCTCCACTGTTTCTGCTTCCAAGGGCAATTCATCCAGTGTCTACCAAAATAGAAGAGCAAGTAAATACAATAGCATTTATTGGCAGTTGTGAAAACCAGACACAAAAATCCCGAAGGCGATTCAAGCAACCCAATATCTTTATATGTAAGAGTCGCAGTTTTAATATAATCACATATGCAACTAAGATCCTCAAGATATTAGATTCACATAACCGCTGCCAATTACATATATCAAGGAAAACTAACCCGGAAAGCTTGTTGAAGAACTCGAAGTGTATCACGAGTGCGCTTTCTCTTTGCGGCAACCTCGTCAGGTTCTTGCAACATCTCTTCAAACAAGTTCTCTCTGTTTTGGATAACAATACAGATATAGCACACGAACCAGTCAACACAAAAGGCAAGTTCTAATACAGTAGGCAATTACATAATCATGCAGCAATAATTTCAAGCAATCAGTGGACACTTATGCTCACCTATAAAGCTTTTTTATGAAGACATTGTGCAGCTCACGTTTTGTATGATTTACCTGCATGTATGAATCATAGACAGGTATCAACAATTAAAAAATGCTTGAGATCGATTTTAGCTATAGACGATCGAACAATAAACTAGAAGGAAGATAAAATTACCAGGAAGTGCATAATTGCTTTAGGTATTGAATCCTCAATATTCTTCCTAACAATGTCATAGTATGATCTCAAGAGTAGCTTTGTGATTGCAATTTCAACATTCTCCTGCTCTGAGTGACTTTCTGAGGGCCTCAAGACCGTTGGGGGCTTCAAGTATATCAACATTACGTATATTAGAATTAAAAAATTAAAAATTATAAAAAAAAAAAGAAAGAAAGAAAAGAAGATAAAAAGAAGCAGAATGGTGGACAAGTAAGCCCTTGCACATACCTCTCTCAAATGGATGATAGACAAAGCTTGCTCCATGGCATGAACGGGTTCATTATAAGACTTATTTGTGAAGTTCTCTTTTGGAGCCACTCGGTTATCGCTCCCACCAAAAATGGATGAAATTCCCCAGGTTGAACTAGCTATGTTTCCTGATTGATCATCAATGCAAGAATTAAGAAAATTCATAATTCAAGTTCCATTTCAGTTCTTACAAGAACAACTACTTTTAGCAACCAGAAAGCCACAGGAATGGGAATTGAAATGGAAATCTCATTCACAATTCCAATGCCATTTTTCATTCTCCTTCTCAATCAAAAACCAAAAAACATAATCCAAACGCTACCTTATAGTATTAAGCGTATATAGCTGTACACAAAGAAGTTGACGACTGTAGAATGGGGAACATTTTTTAACTAAAACCTTACCAGAACTTGTAACTTTTTCACCATCTTGCAGAGGCCGAACACCCTGTTAATCATTAAATAGAGATTATAAAACAAGACCGATGAAAGGAACGTGACGATGATGAATTAACCAAATTCAACTAGCTTCAGGAATCTTCTACTCATTTTTATCGTGTGGCATTAACTGGTCATGACTAGAAAATTGCAATTATAGGAGGCTTGTTTCCCCAGCAAAGAGACAAGTATAACATACCTGATCAGGCACAATTCCATTTACAGGTCTACCAAGAATAGCTCTAGATTTCATACTTCTTTCAGATGTAGGTGCTTTATCATGATCTACACCGTCCTATTAAAAAAAAAGAAAAAAAAGAATGATTTAAGTAGGGATCAGACAAACAGAACTAGTAATCAGTGTCATTGATGAATGAAAATACCTTTTGCCTAGAAATGGGAAGAGGAACCACCTTAGAAGACTTGACCTGTTGCATTGCAGTTTCTACAGCTTTACTCCCACCAATAAAATTTGGGTGTGAAGTATTTATGTAGTCCATCTGCAAATTTAAGATAATGAAGTTGTTAAAGAAAAGATATATCTACACCATTCAGATGCTTTTAGTGTCCAGAATGCATAAGATCTGTATTATGCTCATTTCAGCTACCTCCATCTCAATAATGTGTCCTATCATTGTCTCAGAGGGTTCAAGGCCTTCTCGCAAAAAGTTCCCAATGACTTCGTCCATGCGCTTCCTCAAAACTGGAAATCGCTGCAGTTCATTTACCAGACAGCGATGGCTAATCTGAAAGGATAAACAGATCATTTCATTTCAGAGTTTTAGACATGCAACTGATCGAACCTTTGGACTAGAAAGAAGGATATATCAGAATTTCCATACCTTCATTAATTCATCATATATAAACCGGGCACACTGAAGACTTGGATCTAACAATCGAGCTATCTGCCTACGCACAAGGACTTCAAATGGCACCTATACAGATGAAATTAAAATTAAAGCATATGCTATGTATACAAATCAAACTGAGAATTCCATAAAGCACATGCATGACATACAAGTATATATGTTCAAAATGCACATGATGTTTGGCAAGTAAACTTTGATTTCACGAAAAAGAAATATTACACATAAATTAGAACAGAACATACTTCCGGTACAAATAATGCAGATCTAGGACCAGTAGCATTCTGAATGGCAGTTCGAATGTCGTCATCAGTCAAGTCCTCACAAGGATCCACCTCCTGCATAAAATAATAAATTGCTTCAGATGCCAGAGAAAATCTATTTCCAGATTCATTTTTGAAAGTTGAGTTAAATGCAATGCTAATACATAGAATAAGGGACCGTGAATATATGGCTGACCATAAAACAATATAAAACTTGATCCAGAAAAGGTATGTTAAAATTATACTATAATAAAAACATACCTCCAAGCTCTTCACAAAGATAGATTGAAAAATATAGTGAATTCGTGCTCCACCAGACAGCTCAGATGTTGACATTTCTTCGTTTTTCCCCTCAACCATTGAAGAAAATGCTGTTTCCAACAGAGCATTCATGAGCAATGAATGAATCAAGTATGATTTGAGCAGGGAAAACTAAAGGTTGGTGACTTCAAATGAGAATCTAAGACAAAGATGAAAGCAACAAGATATTTACCTTCAGAATATTTTGAAAGAATGTTCAGAAGAAGAGCCCCTTGACCAGCCTATTGATCATAAAGTGTTTCATAAAAATGAACTATAAGCACAAAGGAATCAGAAAGAAAAGACTGGAAGGTGGACATTAAATACATTTAATATCAAGTGGACTCTCACTGACATAAACCAGCCAAAAATATAGGCTGTGTTTGAGTAAAAGAAATAACTACAGACAGAAGATACAAACTATGAAAACCATTTTGCTGCTAGAATATATAATGAAGTCCATATGTCAAACACTGGATGATATGCAGCATTACTATGACACATTATGCCTATCACAAAATCTGCAACAAAATGACTGCAGAAAGGAATAATATTAATGGACAAAACCCCCCAACAAAATGCATTTGAAATGAAAACTGTGTGGACAATTTTCTGAAAAATGAGTAGAGAAATGCACTTTTGCCATTAGGAAACAAATGGTATTCTCTTAAGGTGGGCGGACCCATCATTTTTTAGAAAGTAATTTTCAATCGATTAAACAAGGCAGGATGGACAATCTTGATAAAGAATATAACATGCCTTTGATTCTGTAATTTCTCCGTAGCTGGCATGCTCCTTAGCAACAGAAACCAGAGCAGAACTTATGCGTGACTTTAGACCAGGAAGTACAGTCTTGATATGCTGTACTAGAATCTGCAATTAATTTGATATGATAATGTTATTGGAGCAAGAATACAAGGGAAAATATCATATTATTTTGGGGGGAAAGGACAGAAAAGGAGGACGAAAAGAAGGAAGGAGCATCAAAATGCCCTACCTGGTTCAACTTCTTTGCCAACTGAGGGACTCCACAGCGATCAGCTATATTATTGTATATCTATATGACAACAGCAGTAGTCAATAATTTGAACATATGAAACCGTACGAGCCATAAATGATTACTTAGATGGTAGCTTGGTCATACTGGACGACTTCGGAAGAACTTCTCCTCAGCCACAAGTGCATCCTTTATACTCCGGTTTAGCAAAATATCCTGTTGGTAGGATGATATCAAATTAAAAGAATATTCAGAAGGTTAAACTACTTCTAGAAATGTGCCTTAGGAATGAAACTCGTATTATGAACAACACTCGCAGTTCTCAACCTGAAAGCTATGTAAACTTTGAGGCTCTGATAAACAAACCACAATATATTTTAGTCACCCTACCAACAGAGAACCGAGAAAAGTGACTAATTTCACTGTATTAAAAATAAAAAAAAAAACTCCCAAATTTCAGTTAGGCAACACTTAACTAGGCTGGTGCACTGGGCAAACAAATATCATAAGAATACCCAGCAAACTGATCCTGTGTATCAAATTGACCTTAAAATAACTAGCATTTTTTTACAACTTATACGACCAATGGCCTAATTTGGTTTTAACTCGGTTAAGTATATATGAGCACAAGTATTTTCCTATCTACCAACAACTTGACCACAATCAAGCTATCTGTGCAGCTACAAATGGAGGGCGGATTACTTTATCCGATGAATTTTCTATATTCACAATATTGATGTCAGAAAACATGCCATGTCAATGCAGATGGATATATTGCCAATTCTCCAAAATTGTTGTTAGCACGTAGGGAGAAAAGTTCACAATTTATTAGTTAGCAAAATCACTAGCAGGAACACTTCAATTGCTGGAAACAAGTGAAATGAGAGAAAGAATCCAGTGTGAACAACATACAAAAGCATAATATGAGTGTACAAAACGCAACAGAGAAAGACCATGCATCACTGCCTATGTAATTTCCATTCTTCCATACATACGAATGTGAATGGGAGAAAGCACAAGAAAAATAACATAGACCAGCCACCTACATGTATAACAGGAAAATACTTCTTCCATAACAGCAATTGCATACAACTACCACAAATAAAAAGAATTTCAGTATTATAGAATAAATAAATAAAACTACCTCTTGACTTCGATTGACGACTCCAACATAACCAAGTCGAAGGGGTATTACTTTTCCAAGGAGTAAATTACGGGCATCAGTACCTCGGTCCATAATATCCAACTGAAATATAGATTTAAAAAAAAACACATGAACAAATAAATAAGGCAAACACTATTTAAAAAGAAAAAAGAAAAAAAAAAAGTAAAACATGTAGCAAATATTGTAAACACATCAAAATGGAAGAGGACTCTAGGGTAGATTTACTGTACCTTTGTGATCACACCTATGGTTCGAACACCTGCCAACCAAATTAAAACCTTAGTGCCAGATATGGAATAAAAACTTAGAATAGAATATTAACAATAGCAGAACATATTTACCATCAGGGTCAGCATTTCCTGCTATTTGAAGAGCATCCGAGTTCGCTAAATCCGAATTAGCAGGAGTAACGGCTAGAATGAGACAGGTTGGAACTTTGATGTATGACATAATCATTGTTCTAATTCGTGCTTCAATGTCAGAAGGCTGGTCACCAACTGGAACCTTTGTTATACCAGGAAGATCAACCAGGGTGATATCAAGAACATTGGGTGAAAAAATCTTCAGACGAATCTGCTTGTCTGAGACACCTTTTCTTGCTCCAGCTTCCCTATCTGTCTCAGACTATTTTCAATTAAAATAAAAGTAAATATTAATACGGCCTTTCCAATGTAACTAAAAAACAAACAAATGAAGAACTATTACTATCATTTCAGAGCTATTGTATTATGTTAGTATGGACATTAAGAAACATTGCTAGACAAATACAATCAACTCTAATATGAGGACAACTTGGGAAACCTAACTTGACATAAAATGATAAAACAATGAAAAAAAAAAAAAGCTTTTTTGATCAACAAAAATGACTCTAATAGTAAACTTTGTTTGGTACAGCATATTTTCCTATTTAAAAATTCTTGAATTTAGGTAATAGAACTTTTTCATCCGGATTTAATCTAATATCCATTTTTTGCCTTCTATTAGGGCCTAGGGTCCATTCCATTTCATCGATTAGGTTGTCTGGGAGTCAGAAGACATTTGAGCTCATATTTTCTACATTGTTCTACATTTTTGGCATAGATAATAATTGATACTGATTTACAACTATTCACAAGTTAAACAAAGTTGAGGCTAATTGTACAGCTTGGCACAGAGACGTTTTCTAAAAGGCTAAGAACTGAACTTGGCATATTTGTTTTAAGCATCAAAGTTACTAAACAATCTTTAGTGTCTTAGCCCAGAATACCTGATCTTCTATTTAACATTACTCCCAAAATTGGTTCATTTTCCTAATTTTATTCTACAACTATAACTGAAATTCCTCCAACAATGCCTCACTAGCAAATCTAACATGGATATCTCTAAAATAAGGCACAAACTAAGGAAAGAACTTACAGTTGAGGTAGACATAACCTTACAAAATCAATTTGAAACCAAACAAAAAAAATGAACTTGAAAGTCAAAACTTGCAGTAATTCCAATCTTCTACCAATCAATACAAATTCTTAAAAACAACTGAGAATTCAAATTTCAAATTCATCGACACTTAGTAATAAGACTATAAGTATGAACAGAATCAGAATCAGAAATGAACAAAAAAAACACTTCTGACCTGAATTTCTCTGCGAATATCGGAGAAATCATAGAACTTCTTGCCAGGCAAGTGCAGAAACTCGCCGTACTCCTCCTCGGTGCCATCAGGCTTGCGCTTGGTCTGCAAGAGCTGAAGAACAAGAGGGCGGCGGGTGCAGATATCGTTGCCGCGGGGGAGGAAGTCGCGGCCGACCAAGGCCTCGAGAACGCTGGACTTGCCGCTGCTCTGGCTACCGACGACGGCGACCTGAGGAAGCTCGATGGTGGAGTGGCTGCCAAGCTGCGCGAAGATGTCCTGAAGCTTGTTGACTATGGGGATGACTGAGTGCCCTAGCGGCGGCGCCGTGGATGATGGAGCGGGCGATGCAGGCTCCTCCGCCATGGCTCGGCCCTAGGGGTTTGGAGGGGAGAGAGAATTTGAAATGATCTGAGAGAGATCTTGGAAATGATTGTTCTGGTGATCGAGGAGTGTGTGTTTCTGCGTTGTTGATTTGTGTTGTGTGGTTAGTTCGGTGATGGGGTCTCGTTGAGCGGAGAGTACGGTTTTTTTTTATTCTGGGTGGCAATATGGTAATTTTTCAAAATAAATATTAACAACAACGATTTAACGTCACAAAATTTTGCCAACAACTCTACAGTGACTATGAGCTGTAACGAGGCTGTCGGAAATGATCGAGATTTAATTGACCGCATGAATTAAAGCTTTAGGCTCGGAATTATGGTGATTCCATTAACGGATGGTGAAAAAAAGATCATTTTAATTTTGAACTAATTTTTCGTCTTCTTCTTCTTTACTTTATGTATTGTTCATCTTTTCTTCTTTTTTTCCTTTAAGAATAGTTACCAGATGTGTTGAAGCTCGTCGGGCATAGCGGTGAGAAGCTTCTTTTTCGGTGGGCAAACAAGGGCGGAGACGCCGTTGGCGAGGCATATGACGCAACCAAAGGCGAAGCGGGAGGAGGTGGCGGCGAGATCTGCATTTTCTGATCGTCTCTGGCCGAGCTTCACAGGGCCCTCGTCAATGGTCCAGATCTCCTGTCGCTGGTGGTCCAGCCTATGCTCCTATGCTTTGGTTTGTCGTGTCATCGCCAGGAAAGTACGACGGAGGATGATTCGGTAGGTGGTCCAAATCTCCTACCGACGATGGTCAAACCTCTACTCCCCTGCTCTGATTTTCTACATCATCACCGGGGGGTGCAACAGAGGACGATTTGACACGGCGGTCCTGATCTGCTGAAGTTTAGGTCATCGGTGGCTCGCCGGATCCACATTCACCTCCTCCCCATTGGCCTCCGCCTCCGATCCTCACCTTCCTCCTTCCACATGCACCGTCCACGTCAACGACTAGAATCTGGGTTTGATTTTTTTTTTTTTAATGATCTGGGTTTAAACCAAAATCAAATTCAATCATGGTTTTCACACTAAAGCATTACTTCCACGTATCAAAATCAATGAAAAGAAACACCATGAATGTCGTCTCCACTCACCGGCTCCATCCAACGTGAGCTCGCCGGATTTGCCAACTCCAACAGTCTCTGGCACTGGCAAAACAAAGGTTGTTCTCTGCAATTGGGGGAGAATTAGTGAAGGAGAGCAATATGAGAAATATCTAAAAAAAAGAACCCCATGTGACCTGCACATGTTAGCAAAATAAAGAATATTCCGTTCAGTTGATGGAATTACACTTCACACTATAATATGGGTATCTCGTTGTCGAGTTTTGGAAGAATGAACGAGGAAGAGGGCTGGAAAGAAAGACCCTTAAAAATTGAAGGGCAAAATGGTAAAACACTTATCTAAATAATAATTAAAATTTTGTGAACCAATTAG
>JAYMTK010003340.1:0-12402 GCA_036897405.1 Pelargonium myrrhifolium | reverse complement strand
AATGTTGTGTAAACTTTTTTATTTTATTCATACAATTTTGTCATTACAAACACTAAACAATTACATAATAGTAACAAATATATTTTGGGTTTAATGTATATCAGTTGACTGATATAAAGTTGTATCAGTTACAACTTAAAAAAACCAATGAGGTGGTGACACCTCATTTAAAATCATGGATCCGGACGGGTCGCTACGCTCTCCCAAATTCACTTGGGTGGGTATAAGTGATTTTAAATGAGGTGTCATGACCTCATTGACACTGTTAAGTTGCAACTAATATAACTTTATATTAGTCAACTGATATACATTTTACCCTTTCTTAAAACAATAATGAAAATAATAATTGAGCTTTTGCTAATTATTTATTTATTAATTTTTTGAAAAAATAGTAAAAAAAAAAATACAGAAACCAACACCGCGAAGCGTAGTGTAGCGTCTGTGTCTCTTTTAAGCTGTCGTGTTCTCATTCGATTCTCGCTTAGCAAACAAAAAATGGATGCGAACTGCGGTTTCTCACTCCACTGCTCTCCCTCCGATTTCGTCGCCGGAAATTTCTCTCTCCTCTTCTCGTCCGTACAATCCTCTCCGGCCACCACCTCTTGAACCAGAACCAACCTTCTTCTTCTTCAACGGAGCAGCTCGATACACTGATTAAGGTCCTTTCTCGCTTCTCTGCTTCTCCTTGTTTGGATTCCGAGAAAGTTGAAGTGTTTGTTTGTTTTGTAGCATCTCGGTATCTGCTGTTTTATTGCCGAGAGAGTGAGAGTTTCGTGGTTGAATTTGAGGTTCAGTAGTGGAATTCTGTTTTGATGAGGTGATACGTGTGTTAATTGCTGGTTGAGTTCGTATTTGTGAAGAGAATTTTGATGATCCATGCGTGATTTGTTTGTTAGTGTGTGTAGAATCTAATGAATCGTGTTGGATTTAAGCTTCTGGTTTGGTTTTGTTTGGTATGGAATGGAAATTTATGTGTCTGTGTTGTGTTTGGTTGTTTGAGTTTGATTTTGCGAGAAATTTATGTGTCTGTGTTTTGTTTTGTTTAGTTGCTTTAGTTTGATTTGCAAGAAACTGGGAAAAGGTTGGAGTCGAGGGACCGAAATTGTTGGATTCAAGTTTCTGGTTTAGTTTAGTTTGGTGTCTGAGTGAAATTTGTGTCTGTGCTGTGTTTATTTGCTTTAATTTGATTTGCAAGAAACTGGGAAAAGGATGGGGTTGAATGCTCGAATTGGTTGGGTTTTCTGTTTTGTTTAGCTTTTGGTAGTTGAAATTTGCCGTCTGTTGACATGGTGGAGCTAGAATTTGTTGTTTAGCTGATGCTTTTTTTGGGAAGGTACTAAAAGGCTTTTTTGTGGTCAGTATTTATTTTCTCTCTTATGGAGCACTGTTACTTCTTTCTTCTTTTATGTATGTTCTTTGGCTGCAATAAAGTGGCATCTTCAGGACTGTTTGTTGCTTTTACTTGTTCTTGATCAGCCCTTTCCTGCATCCCCGCCCATTGTAAAAGTCCTTCCACCATCATGTCAGCTTCTATTATTGGAAGACACTGTGTTTTGTGATTACGATGCGTTTTTAGCAGCTTTTGTGTTGTGGGCTTGGTTCTTGTAGATACAATTGGCAGAGCATCCAGGTGCATTAGATTCGCAGTGTCACATCATAATGGTTGTCTTGAGAGTAGATGCATTTGGCTGGAATTTCATGAATAGGAAGAAAGTGGGGCCAATGATCAGATATTTAGTGCTTCTTGTTGCTCCTTTGAGTCATAATTTACCCCTTTTGAACTTTTAGACTTTACCTTCATATGGTGTCGTAGATTAGTTACTATGCAACCTTTACAGATCTAGATGACCTTTGAATTTTTTTTGTTGCTGTCAGATTTGATTGCGACCCAGACTCCGTATGATCCTTTGAATGCAACCCACTACCAGTTGTACTGATTTGTTACAACTTCTAACGTAATAATAACTACCTTTGTTTGTTTTAAAAATTGAAGCAACAGTTGTCAAAATGTGGAATATGTTCAGCTTTTGTCTAAAAGATGTGATGTTTTCCCTATTTCATTGCCTTTGTTTCCTTGAAGTAATACTGGCCATTGAAATTAATTCCAGCATATGATGTGCTATTCTGAGTGCAAATTTTGGATTACAATTAAAATTTAAACAATGTAACTTGAGTTGCATTTTAGTTCCTTAACGAGTTCTCCATGGTGCAGTCTAGTAACATTGGATTTACTTGACTCTATGGGATGTTATTGTCAATAGTTACATTTACAACAGCTTTTGCAGAGAAGATTACATTGGTTGCTATTTCCTTTATACACCAATTTGATTGTTTCTCAAATGATTGGAGCTCAGTGAATTGTAAATAAATTTGGTTGTATTAAAAGTTTCCTGAAGTTGCACAATTTTTCTTTCTTGTTCTCGTTAAGAAAAAAAGTTCACTTTATTAAAGTTTAAACAAGTTCTTATAACTTCCTCCAAGATTTTTAAGTTTAGGAAGTGTTTTAATATTTGAGGTGGTTGATAAAATTTTCTAGAAATTTGTAAATTAGACTACTTTGTATTAAATCAATTTCGTAAGTTAGCCTTTCTACTTCTATTTAACGTTTCCCAATTTACTCCCATTTATCCAATTTAAATGACTGTTTCAACCTTATAAGTTCTGGTGTTCCTTCTTAGTTCACCATCTTTAATTTGAATGGAATGCGTTCATACTTGAGCAACCAAAGCCCATACTGTTTCCTCTTTTGTCAGGTCTAACAGTATGAACTCCCCATCTACTCAGTTTGTCTCGTCAAGAAGGATGAGTATGTATGATCCTATGCACCAGATTAATACATGGGGTGAGAATTTCAAAAGCCATGGAAACATAAATATGGCTGCATCCATGATTGTGGAGGTAGACACAAAACTAGATAATCAGGTATAGTTTCTTTGAACTTTGTTTTTCGTATGGTTAATTTTTTTATTTATTGTAACTGCTTTGCTAATTGTTGTTCGTAATTTCACCCTCAGTCCGAGGACACTTCGCATGGAACACAAGGACACTCTGACAAGTATGACCAAGAGACATCTAAACGTACTGAAAAGGTAAGAATGATTGTATCAGTTGTATCATGTTTTTTCTCAATTCATGGTGGGAGCCTCGTCTACTAGGCCGCCTTTAAAAAAAAAAAATCAATATGAACATATAGTTGTTCCTTTTTTGGTGTCCTCTAAAAGTAGTCAGTATTTTTTTTCTTTGTAATTTGTGGAGAAATTATAAGACTTGCAGCTGCAAAACATAGGCCCTCTTTGCACGTTCATCTTCTTGCTTCTTGTGTTTTTACTTCTTTTCCACTTATCATGAATGCTTAATTGTGTGTTTTTGCTATGCAATTTTTCTAAATAGAAAAACACCATCCTACTCGGGTAGTACTTTTGTACTATCATTTCTTCATGATGGAGTGAGAGATTCCCAGTTCAAATCTTCTTTCTATGTTGTAAAACAGAAGTAGTTAATGAATTGTATCCACCAGATGTGGGGAGTAGAGCCTACGTTTGAGGCAGAGTTTTCATAATGCTAAAAATACATCTTATGATGTCCCACACTAAACTTTGTTATGCATATGAGTTATTTTTATTTTTTCCTTTCTTTTCTCTAAAATGACTTCCTATCACATGGTGGATGACACTGTTTGGAAGTACTTTGCAGCATTCAGCTGCAGTCTCTTCAATGAAGCTCAGAATGTTGTTTCTTCTAGTGTGATCTTCCATTTCAGACACCTTTTTTGAATTCAGCACTTGTAATAGTGACGCCTGATGAGGCTTTTGGATTTGCCAACTCTTGCTAGTTTTTGATGTTAGACTAATTTTCTTTACTCTTGTTTATCTAGTTAAGGAACTAGCCCTTTTTTTTTTCTTTCGTTATTTTGTCAAGGATAGGATTTGAACCTTTAAACCTTTCCACCCATGCCAGCACCATTGTGCTACAAGGGCTTGGACAATGACAATGATCTATTCTCATTCACTATGATTTTTGACATGAGTCGGCAACTATGGTGATAGTCATGGAAAACGGAATAGTATTGCAGTTTTACAGCAAGGTCTTCTGACGAGCCTGGATATTTCACCACCCATGTCTAGAATAGTTGCAATATATTCTTTATGTAGGCTTACACCAAATGCTTATCTCCTATCCCAATGAGTTTCATTTGTTCACAAGTTTTCTTATCAACATTCACAGGTATTGAGGCGTCTTGCACAGAATCGTGAGGCTGCTCGTAAGAGCCGTTTGCGGAAAAAGGTGAGGATAGGTGCAAATTTAACAAATGCTTCACATTTCATTAGTGGTTTTCTAATGCGATTTGGAGTTTGCTCTACAGGCATATGTTCAGCAATTAGAATCAAGCCGGTTGAAGTTGGTTCAATTAGAGCAAGAGCTTGAGAGAACAAGGCAACAGGTCTGAAGAATGCTTTTCTTTCCCTAGTATCTTCTGTTCTGAATTCATATTAACAAAATGAGGTATTTAATGATTTTATTTATTAAAGTAACTAATGCTTTACTGCAGGGTCAGTACATAGGTGGTGGGTTTGAAGCTAGTAATCTGGGATTCTCCGCACCTGTAAATCCAGGTCTGTTTTGTCTTATTTCTTTAATCTACTCTCTAACATTTTATGAAAGCTTTATCATCTATGATATCGGAAATGTGTTCGATATTCGCAAAAGCACTTCAGGACTTGCATTCTAAGTTATCATTTCTTTATAATGAAATTATGAATGTTGTACGGTATATTGTTAATGACCCATTTTAATTATATTTTTACATTCTTTATAGTCTGAACTCTTAATGCTATTACTTGTAATTCCCACCAACACGCCAACATGTTTCAATTCCGTAGAAAATCAGAATAGACAGTGAACAAATAAGTTGTAAAAACAATTATTTAAACTGTTTAGGTCCTACTGTGGCACGATGTTGAAATGTCTGTGATAATAGCTTCAAAGATGCTCCCTGTTGTGGTCAATAGTTTTCTCGTATTCCTGTAATACCTCTATGCATCTTATATTTACTTCACTATCTTGTATTCTGCATTAACAAATGTTAATGATTCTGCAGGGATTGCCGCATTTGAGATGGAGTATGGACACTGGGTAGAAGAACAAAATAGGCAGATTTATGAGCTGAGTACGGCTTTGAATGCGAATTTGGGCGATACACAACTTGGCATACTCGTCGACAATGGCATGAACCACTATTTTGAACTTTTCCGCATGAAAGCAACTGCTGCGAGAGCTGATGTTTTCTACCTGATGTCAGGGATGTGGAAAACACCATCGGAACGATTTTTCTTGTGGATGGGCGGCTTCCGCCCTTCAGAGCTTCTTAAGGTGATTCATGGTTCTCTTTATTTTTAGAAGTGATAATCGGTTCAAGTTTATACTGCATATTTATTTCTACATAACCACATGAACAACGATTTACTATTCCCACCCTCAGATATCTTAGTATGCAATTATTTTCTAGTTATATTGACGAGTTGATGATCCGAAGTGATGGAAATAATCCTATGTCATGGACTAAGCTTCCAAGCACCAAGCTCGGCCCATTTCAACACCTTGTTGCAACTTGCAATATACGGCACAAGTCAACATCTTTCCAATTGAGCCATTGGAGTTTGTGTGTGTGTTCTTGGTAGTACATTTGTAGCGACACTAGTAATAAAATCGTTCTTATTGTGAAAAAACCTTTACTGTCAGTTTGTTAATGAAAACTGGATCGGGTTTTCATACTTTTTTTGTTGATTACAGGTTCTTTTGCCGCAGCTTGAACCACTTTCAGACCAACAACTTTTGGACGTTTGTAACCTTAAGCAATCGTGTCAGCAAGCCGAAGATGCTCTTTCCCAAGGTATGGACAAACTTCAGCAAACTCTAGCCGAGACTGTTGCAGCAAGTCATCCTGGAGAAGACAATGCCGCGATGGAAAAGTTGGAAGCTCTGGTTAGCTTTGTGAATCAGGTAATGAATTTCAACTTTTCTTCAAATGGTTTTTAACGTCTTTGTTGCTTCGTCGTGACTCGTGACATCGTTTTAGAAAATATTATGTTTCAAAATGGTCTTCATCACATCCATTTTGTGTCAAATTCCAATTTAGTCCCCTTAGTATCTACCTGTGTTTCAAAATGATCCATTTAGTATCCATTTTGTTTCAAAATGGTCTCATGCCATGTTTATAATTGGAACAAAATAAATATTACGGGTTCTAAATTAGAACATAAATTCAATTGGTGACCAATTTGTAACAAAATGGATACTCAGGAGGTTATTTTGGACCATTCTCCTTTTATTGATCCTTACTTTGTCATCCTATAAATCTGCCGATCCAAAATATATACTTTTCTTGCATATATTTGAAAACCGACCAAACTGATCCCCAATGTTAACTTCTGTATTCTGTTAGTTTTTTTCCGCCAATTTTGCAGACGTAACTTTAAAAAACTTTAAAGATTGAAACTAATGCATAACAGAAGTTAACGGGAACCATTTTGTCGGTTTTAACACATTGGGGGGACTATTTTAGCAACACTCTTGGATGGATCTTTGAGGATCGATAAACTCTTTCTAAAAGAAAGGTTATATTAAGCATATCAAATTCCCACCTTGAAATCATTTTCAAAACCCTCAAAAGATCATATCTTTATTTCTTGCTTTCCTTTTCGTCCCGATGAACAATTCAGTTTGCGCAAATGCATATTAACCATTCTGATGCCATTATCTTTAACTCTTAAGTGCACGTATTTTCCATAACCAGGCCGATCATCTCCGCCAAGAAACCTTGCAACAAATGGCTCGCATCCTCACCATCTACCAATCAGCTCGAGGCCTGCTCGCCTTGGGCGACTACTTCCAACGCCTCCGAGCCCTAAGTTCCATTTGGGCCACTCGTCCTCGCGAGCCCGCCTAGCAATTCAACGAATAAGCCGACAAGCTTAAACTCTTTTTGGATGATCATTACCAGAGCTACATATATATACAAGGTACGCTTCACGGTAAATGTTGTTGTAATCAGCATATCTATATACCGAAATCTAAGTTGCTGAGATTTTTTAAGCAACATTCGACAATCGATGGATCGTACATGTGAATAGCCATTTTATTTAGAGGATGTTTTGTAAGTAAGTAATTAATTAAATTATGATTTAGATGAATTCTTGAAGGGATTTAAGTTTTCTACATTTTGAGCATCAAGTGAATGTAATGTAAATATTTAGATAGGTCTGTGACTGTTTCTGGTTTGTACTCAGAATATTTTGTTAGAGGTAATAAAATGTGTGCCAAGAATTTGTCTCCATGTTTTTTTACTTTTTTTTTTGGCTTTGATTATTCAGTATCTATATGGTTGGAGTTGGCGATTCGGGTTTTGAGTTTTAAAGACCCGACCCGAGGTACGGGTTCATGAGAGTTTTGGGTTTGTGTTGGGTCAAATTTGCGAGTTTTACATAGAGAATGTGCGGGTTGGTCTGTTCCATGCCAAACTTGGCTGACCTGACTTGGAAATTGATCGGATTTATTTTATTGAATTTGAATAAGATGTGCGTGTTGAATTTCAATTTCAAGTACATGTTAAACACACTATTGCAACTCACACCTATACACTTGCACGGACTTGGATCTCGGGGTTGATCACGAGCTCCTCATACTGTTCGGCCAATGATCTTTATCCTTTTAAGACTCGTTTTGAGACAAATCAAGTATTTATTTATTTATTAGTCGACTAGTTGTTGCTTTTGTTTGATTTGTCAGTCCATTAGAAACTAGAGTTGATAACTTGAATCTAAATTTGTGCCTACACATTTTTATTTTATTTTTAAAGTTGTATAAATAAACAAAGAGTAAAATGTATATCAGTTGATTGATATTAAGTTATATCAGTTAAACTAATAAGGTGATGACACCTTATTTAAAATCATGGACCTGGTCACCTACAAATTCACTTGGGTGGGTAGAAGTGATTTTTGATAAGGTGTCGTCACCTCATTGGCTTTGTTAAGTTGCAACTAATATACATTTTACCCATAAACAAAATCATTTTTCGAACTAGTTGGACAAACAGACACGAGTTCTCTTATTGAAACCCTAACCCCTTTCAGGACGGGTTAGATCTTACCGGCTCAAACTCGAACCTAAACAAATTGTCAGCTCTATTAGAAACTCATTGATTCAAAAAAATTCTTTTGTTTTGAGATGTGGCTTGTTTGACAAAGAAAGGTTTGATGATCCACAAGACACAAATTACAGAAATGACATTAACTTTCTCATTTAACATAAAAACACAAAGGACCTTATGTTATTTCACAAGTGCAATATGGTCTCATATAAGATTAAAAAAAAAAAAAAAAAACATCATTAAAATTAAAAACGAGTCCTTGTGGAATCTGAGGATTAGGTTTTTCCTTGTGGAATCTGAGGATTAGGTTTTTGTCCTCACAATTTGGACATCGAATAGTCCAAAGCATCGACAAGGAAATCTGCAAATACAAAAGCAAAAAACAAACATAGTAACTACACATACTTCATATCATTGCAATAGAGCTCGCAATTTGAACCTGAATCTAAGTACACCCGAGACACGATCTACATTTTTGCAGACTTATTAGACCGATTGATTTTGGGGTCGGGTTGGACAAACCCAAACATTTTACGCGTGAAATCTAAAATCCACTTTGGATGACATTTTACACGTAAAACACGAAATTTGGTCCGAAACGGGCATCTCTTTTGTTCGGGCAAGCTCACTACATTTTACATGTAGAAACCAAAATTCGGTTTGAAACCCACACCTCTCTGACTCGATAATGGTAAATGCCATTTTGGCCCGAATTCGGCCCATGGGCTATAAGTAGCCCTATAGGGATCCAACCCGTTTAAACCCGAGCCCAACCACAGCTTTTTTTTTTATCAGTTGAGTTACATAATAGGGGGTAGCTCTCACTTTTTAACCCATGACCCCAATCCATACCGCCGACGAGGAGGCTCGAACTCGAAACCTCAAAGGGAATCTCAAGCGCTTAAACCGCTCGGCCCACATGCCATTGGTAACCACAACCCATTTAGCCATGTCTAGTTTAGACTCTTATGCAAAAATAGGGAGAATTCTGTACTGATTCTCCCCAGACCCCACAATGGTACAACCTCGTACACTGAACCGTCCTTTTTACCAGTACTGGCCCCACTTGGGAAAGAAATAAGGTTTAGTTAGAGCTGCTAATTTGGATATGAACCCGCATGCATCTAAAATTCGATCAAACTCAAAATTGTTCCAATATTCATCCAAACCGACCTAAACCCCTTTTTGACCCGGTTTACTATATCAATCCGTATCCGACCAAATACGATCCGAATTGCCACCTCTAGAATTAGAAAGTAATGCAATGTTAGAGACAAAAAGAAGTACCTGCATCTTCTTTAGTAAAGCACATTGGTGGCTTTATCCTGAAGACATTTCCATGCAATCCTCCTTTTCCGACAAGAACTCCGAGCTCTTCAATATCACGAAAACAAGAAATGTTAACATAACGATGCTACATTTCACGATTCTAGTAGTTTTCGGGTGTGTGTAATGTGTTTACCTCTAAGTTTTTCGAATAAAACCGCGGTTTCTGCCTTCGCGGGCGTCTTCTTATTCCTGTCCGTCACAAGTTCGATTCCTATCATTAGTCCTCGGCCTCTGACATCTCCGATAACTGATTCATCGAAAGCCGAAAAATGTTAAATTACAATAATAGTGCTGTTATAGAACATATCGGGTTTAAAATCGTCTTTTTAGTATTCATTTTGTGTCAAATTGGTCCTCAAACTCAATATGGTTTGGTGATTATTTAGAAACAAAAGATATACTAAAGGGACTAGATTGAAACAAAAATAAAATATGGGGCAAATTGGGACAAAATGGATACCGAGGGGATAAAATTGGAACAAAAAAGAAATTGGGGGACCAATACGGTACAAAACCTAAACTAAAGGGACCATTTTAGAAAATAATCCTATGAAACTAAGCAAGAATCTATTGAGGTTAAGGAATATACTCCCTCCGTCTATAAATAAACGTTGTTTTGAAGTTATTCGCACAAATTAAAAAAACTACGTGAAAGGACTGAACTAACCTTATTTAATCGTTCGCACGCTAAAACTCTCACTCCTAATTATTCCTCACTTTTACTTGTTCGGAAAATAGACAAGTTTCATTAACTAACTTGGGAACGATAAAAGGGGCATAACTGGAATGTACGACCCATTTTTACATCGAGACTGTAAAATGACACTTATTCAGAAACGGAGATAGTACTTACTTTCGTATCTTTGCTGAAGATCTCTCAAACGACCAATCAAGTGAGACCCGACACGAGCACTATGCTCCTGACGCTTCTCCTCGTCAAGAACTCTTAGAACCGCGAGTCCACCAGCCGAGCACACCGGGTTTCCACCAAATGTATTGAACTGAATCTTCTGAGCCATCACGCTCGCTATCTCTGGGGTCGTCACAACCGCTCCTAACGGCAAACCATTGCCAATACCCTGGCAAAATCGCATAACACGTGTCAATGAAAGTTAACATACAATGTTGGATTACACGAACGAAGAAAAGTTCGATCATACAACCTTTGCCATAGTAACAATGTCGGGAACGACACCTTGAGTCTCGAATCCCCAATAGTGACTTCCCGTTCGACCAAACCCCGTTTGCACTTCATCAGCAATGCATACGCCCCCGGCATTGCGAACGCTGTCATAGACGAGTTTTAGGTATCCTGGGGCTAACTCGACTGCTCCTCCGACTCCCTGAAGAGATCAAGATTCAAGATTCAAGATTCAAGATTCAAGATTCAGATACTACCTCCGTTTCTGAATAAGTGTTGTTTTAAGCTTTTGTTCACACAGAATGAGAAATTATGTGAAATGACCAAACTAACCTTATTTAACTGTTTGCGTATTAAGTAGTATTCGTTAACTAACACGAGAATGATAAAAAAGGGTAAAACTGGAAAGTATGCAACAAACGTTTTTTTTTTATATTGTTAAAGGACACTTATTCAGAAACGGAGATAGTACTAATTTTATGCATTTTTAGAGGCTTTAGAATGTGATACCTGAATGGTTTCAGCGATAAAACCGGCTACTTTTCCCGAAGTTCCATAATCAATGTGATCTTGCACGTCTTGGGCATAACGATTTGCATCAGAGCCAAAAACCCCACGGTATGGGTCGGGATTCACCACGTGGTGGATTTCACCCTGAGACGAGTGAGCATACATGTCAGAATGCTTGGTGTGACGTGCAAAGTTTACGGTTGATATATTGATATACACGCACGTAAAGCATGAATATGCAAAAAGCAAAATTGCTTATGCATTCGTGTTCCTCGTTTACATCAACAAGGGGTGTTTTCGTATAAATTCCTCGTACTTTACCTCAGAATCACGTCACTACCTTAAACTTTGAAAATAACTATATCCTAATAACCCCGTTAGGTTTTAACTATGAAATTACTATTTTGCCCCTATATGAATATAATTTGACCTAGCTTTCTTCATTCATTTCATTTCCCATTTCAATCAAAGGATAGGGGGAGAAAGATAGAACAAAAATAAATTTACATGAAAGTAAAAAACTAAACAAAAGGGTATTTTAGGCATTATAAAAAAATAGGTCACGTGCCAATCATGTGATGATAGGGAAAGTATTTTCTGTTCAATTTGATTGACATATTAGGTTTATGAAACTACGAGATAGTTATGTAATGCAAGAGTAATTAAAATCATGGCAATTATGTGATTTTGAGGTGAAGTACAGGGTATTTATATGAAATTTTACCCGAAAACAACAACAACAACAACAACAATCACGAGGTGAACATATATACCTGAGGAATCGGGTATTTCCACGTGTTAAGAGCCGTCAATCCAATTGTATTGGAGCTTCCACCGTGATATGCATTTCTCAAGGCAATCATGCCAAGATTACCCGAATATAGTCTCGCCATTAGCATCGCTAACTCGTTTGCTTCCGTACCCGAGTTCACAAAATACACAACCTGCATTTCAATCCAAATCAAAGCTAACGAATATTACATTCAAGAATATCATAAGATTGCGGTATAAACATCGAGTCTAGGTACCAATTTTAACCCAAAACCGTCATAAACAAGCTTGATTGAACGACTCTCGTTGCTCGCCAAGTCTCCAATTCGAGTTTCTTTTCAAATTGGGTACTAACTTGGCACAAAATGGATAGTAAGAGAACTAAATTAAAGGGTAAATTATGGTTTCCTACCCTCTAAGTTTCGCTTGTGACGATTTCCTACCCTTAAGTTTGAATGAAATTTTCCACTACCCTGAAGTTTCAAAATAGAGACAAAAAATC
>JAYMTK010003339.1:0-12403 GCA_036897405.1 Pelargonium myrrhifolium | reverse complement strand
TATCCCCCCCCCCCCCTCTCCTTTCTCAAACTTTGAACGTTTTGCACATAAACCCCCTAAACATTTTCCGTTAGCAGATAACCCTCTCAATTTGTAAAAAACAAATTTTTGTTAACTTTTTCGTTACATCTTACGGAAAAAGACTCTCTCCTCACATGTCTTGCACATGACTTATTAATTTTTTAAAATACTCATTTTACCCTTGTTCTCCATTTCATTTCTAAGTTAGAACACTTGAAGATTCTGGCGCCCGGAACTTGAATAATTTTGCTAGATTTTGATTTATTTGCTGGATCTACTATTTTTTCTTTCCGAAATTTCTTTTATTTGCTTGATTTAGATTTTATCTTCGCTAAATTTGATTTATCTTTTGCATTTGATTTTCTTGTCTAGAGCTACATCACATAGCCCTCAATTCTGTCAAAATGTATAGTTGCACAACCTCATGGAGTTTTATCAATTTCCATAAACTCAATTTGACCCCAAGTTTGGATTCTTGCATAGCTTTCAATTCTCATGACCAAAATCAAATTTGACCAACATACAGGTTGTAGCTACTTAGCTCTTCCTTGCACTAGTCTGGTCCTACATGCAAAACTAGCTTCATGGACAAACCAATATGAGCTCTAATTAGGGAGCCATGGCAGAGGCTGCAGGTGCAGAGGCGGCTCCGCCTTGTTCCGCCTCGTCTGGTACTACCTTCGGGAGCACCACAGACTACTCCGGAAGGACCTTCGTCACCGACATCATCATCAACTTCATCCTCGCCGGCTATGACGCCACCTCCGCTGGAGAGCTCATAAGATTTGAGGTCCTACTTTCGGAGCCACCAGATCTCGCCCTCGTTTTGAAAAAGAGACAAAGGACGAAATTCGGCGAGATCCACCAGATCTGTGCTCTACGTGCGGTGGAGGCTTGTAATCGTTGTTGTTGTTGTTATTATTATTATTATTATCATCATCATCATCATCATCATCATCATCATCATCATCATCATCATCATCATCATCTTCATGGACAATTTGGTAATTTTCAGTATTTATATTGACTTATCGGAGATTTTACCAAACAAACTATTGCAATACACTCAATTTACCGTGACTTTCAATCAATCATTTACCAAACATAACTGACATAATGAAGCACCAACTTTCAGCTACTTAAAATTTACATAACCTAATTATCGTGACTTACCGACATGATCCAGAAAAAGCAAACAATGCCTAAACTTATAGTGATGATTAACAAGAGGCAAAAAATTTCAATCCACATTGTCAACGGTAAGCATCTCAAGAAAATAAGTTAATATACAACCCAAAAATTTGACATTTATTTTTTTCAAGAGTTTCAAGTTAACAATGGTTGCCAGTCTAGAAATTAGCTGATCAATTATCATATATCCCTAATAGTTTATATATCATTTTAAGTGATTGACCTATTAATTAATAGATAGATGTTGTGCTTATATTAGTAATCATGTCTAAGGACATAATAGAAGTTATTTTTTTTAAGAGAATGAGTGAGGAGAGAGAGAGAGACCACTCCATCACCCTTACCCACTCGGTCCGACTTCCATCGGTCGCCACCTCTTACAGACCAATCAGCCACAACACCCTCCCCCTCCCCCAGCCCACCTCCAATCACCATGCAAGCCCCATCTCCCATAACACTACTCACCCCGATGCAAATCCTAAGCCCCTTACTAGGCCTGCTCAACTAAGACTGGGAGTTACTCTCTTCGTCTGCAACCTGCCGACGACCACCTCCAACCGCTGGCTCAAAAGCCTCTTCAGCCGTAGTGGAAAGGTAATAGACTGTTTCTTCCCTCACAAACCACCCAAGAACAATCGCGTCTTTGGCTTTGTCCTCCTTGCCAACCATCAGGATGCAAAGCGCGCCATCTCCAATCTCCACGGCCTTCTCCTACAGGACCTCAGGCTCATTGTCAGCATTGCCAGACGCCCCCCTGCCTTCCCTCCCTCCAACAACCCTCAACCTACTCCCATCAACAAGCCAACTACCCTCAACACCCCCACCACAAAACCAAGTTCTGTTCCGGCTTCGTCTCCCTCTCCGTCGTCGAAAGACTCAGGTGGAACGTGCTAGTTGTTGCCCGTTCCGATGTCGGTGCCTCCGTCCTAAAATCCTAGTTCTTTTCAGATGGAATGTTTGACCTAGAAATCTCAAGTCTTGGCAATCGTGTCTTCATTGTCTCCTTTCCCGATAATGAAATGATGCAAGCCATGAAGGGATTGGGCTGGTCCTGGCTTTTCCGTTGGTTCGCTCGTGTCCAAGATTGGACTCTGTTTAGCAAACTCAGTGGCCACTTCTGTTGGATCTCAGTAACCGGAATACCATCATTCGCCTGGTGCAGTCGCACACTGGAGAATTTAGCCAATCATGTGGGTAAGCTGGTTTACACCCACCCGGTCTCCTTTGGTAAATCCTTCTTTGGCCTCGACATGCTTCTTGTATTCGTATCGGAGCTCTGACAACTCTCTAAATAGGTCACTATCGAAATCAATGATGAACTTTACAACAGTCTCTCAGTGGAGGCTCCGCTTTCAAGCATCTCGATGATTCCTCCGTCATCGTGCTCATCTGACTTTGATGACAATTCCTCCTCCGATGAAGACAATGGTACACCGGGCGGTGGCGACTCGTCGCCCCCATCGCCGGAACTGAACTCTCTTCCAGGAACACCGTCGTCGCCGGCGACCCCTACCACACATGACCCCTCATTGGCCCCTACCACTACTTACTCAGCCACTTCAGTGGACCCCACAGCTGCCCCCTCACCTCCTCCCATTAATTACCCCATCATCATGGTAGTTGACTCTCCCAATGAAATACTAAATGCAGACAACCCCACCATGTACCATCCAGAAAATGTGCAACCCTCCCAAGAGAATATGCAGCCTTCCCCAAAAACCACCCCCCCAAAGTCAGCCCATGATTCCACTCCCTCCATTAACGACACCATAACTTCCAAAAATCAGCTCATCACTCCCGTGGGCCCACCTGCTCAAATTCCCTCCACTCACAGATCCCCAATCTATACCTCATCATGTACCCATTCCATGCAATACCAGAAAGCCATCGCCGCCTCTCTCCTCCCACCAAAAAATCCCCACGTAGCGTCCAAGACTTTGAAAAAGTGCAAAAAATCCAAGCGTTCAACTGCAAACTCCTCCTCATCCACCCCTTCTGCTCTACCATCCGACTCCCCACCCTCACCCCTGAAGAGGACCTGGTCGGTCTGCCAAGCTCTCGGAATCGCCCCCAAAGGACCCGTGCAACACATATTCCACAAGCTCCAAGAGAGAGGTGGAAGTGATTTAAACCCCTAATCACCCCTACCATCCAGTCCCCCAATGATCATCATCTCATGGAATGCCAGGAGCCTTGCCTCAGGTGGCAAGCTCAAAGCTCATCACCTCCTTTCATCCAAACACAAAGAAAACATCCTATTTATCTAAGAATCTAAAATTGAAACAGTAACTCCAACCTTGGCCTTCCGCTATTGGAACTCCCATCCCCTTCTCTTATCTTCTTGCACTTGGAGGGCAAGTCCGACGACTTGATCTGCCTTTGGGAACATGGCTTCACCATCATCGGGAATCAAATAATTCATCAGAACTTCATCGTTGTGCATGGCCACTGGAAAGATCACCTTCCCAGCCTTTACATAAACATCTACGCCCCCACTACCCATGAAGGCCGCCAAAACCTATGGGATGAGCTGACCAACATAATCCTCCCCTTCTTAGGACTGGTTCTTTTGGCCGGCGACTTCAATGTTGTTGTCGACCCCTCAGAGCGTACTGGTTACTCCACCCCCCAAACAGCCTTGACTCATTCAATAATTTCATTGACTCTTGTGGTCTAATAGATCTGCCTCTCTCGGGCAGAAAATTTACCTGGTACGGACCCGCATCAAAAGCCAGCCGACTTGATCGATTTCTCATCTCAGCCGATATGCTTACCCTCCTGGACTCCCCCTCACAATCAGCCATTCCATGTGGGCTCTCTGACCACTGCCTGATCATGCTATCCAAGCTGATCACAAATTGGGGCCCGAACCGTTTAGAAGCATCGACGCCTGGCTTGAGCACCCACAATTCCTCGATTTCATTGAAACCTCTTGGACCTCCTACTCTATATCAGGCTCCCCATGCTTTGTACTCTGGCGCAAGCTCCCCCTCCTCAAGAATGATCTCAAACTCTGGAACACCGACATATTCGGCCACCTCGACACCTCCATTAATTCCATCCAATCGGAAATTAACAACTTTGATATTATTTGTGATCACAGGTTGCTGTTGGAGGAGTAAATAATCAATCGATCAGAACTTCAGTGTCAACTCCTACAAAAATCTAAGGAACTTGCATCCCTTTGGAGACAGAAGTCAAGACTTAATTGGCTAAAACATGGAGACAAAAAATCAAAGCTCTTCCACAGGTGGGCAAGGATCCGAGGCTGCACCAACTACTTGCCAGGATTATACTCCGAAAAATAATGGATCTCCGAGCCCAAGGAAGTCAAATATTTTGCAGCTAACCACTTACGCGAGCGATTTCATCAAGAAGATCTACAACGCCCCTCCTTCATCGACTTGCGGTTCAAGGTCCTTTCTCCCGAGTCAGTGGTGTCCATCGAAACCCCATTCTCAGATGATGAAATCCGTAATGCAGCCTTCTCTGAAATTTATCCAACATTGTTCACACATAATCGGACAGGATATTTGCGCTTTCATCCATCACTTCCACGCCTCGGGCGAAATTGGAAAAGGACTTAATTCCTCATTTTTGGCACTTATTCTGAAGAACACATCTCCTGAAACCCTAAATGATTACCGTACCATTAGTCTCATATGTTCTGCCTACAAAATTCTCTTTAAGCTTCTAGCAACACAGTTGAAGGCGGTGATTGACCCGCTAATAAGTGATGTCTAGACAACTTTTATAAAAGGACAGCAGATCCTAGACGGAGTTCTTATTGCAAGTGAGGTAATTCATGAAATCAAGAGGAAGAACATCAACGGGCTAGTCTTAAAGTTAGACTTCGAAAAAGCTTTTGATAAACTCGATTGGGGGTATATTGATCGATGTCTTTACGCTATGGGTTTTGGCGAGCGATGTAGATTCTGGATTTAGAACTGTCTAAATGCCACAACCTCCGTCCTAATCAATGGCTCCCCTTCTAAGGATTTTTGCATGACCCAAGGGATCCGTCAGGGATGCCCCTTGTCCCCGTTCATCTTTAATATTGCAGTTGAAGGTCTCCATCTGATGTTCCAGAAAGGCGTCGACCTCAACCTCTACCGTGGTATCCCGATTGGTCAGGTGTGTGAAATCTCGCACCTTCAATTCGCGGACGATACAATCCTCTTTCTCCAGGCCATTGTAGAAGAGATTTTGAATGTGAAAGTCACTCTCCTCACTTATGAATTATTTTCAGGGCTTAACATTAACTTCAGCAAGTCCAGATCTTACTGTCTGGACTCCGCTTCATCTCTAGGCCCACTTATGGCCCACACATTTGGCTGTGAAGAGGGGTCCATTCCACTTACATATTTAGGGTTCCCCATGGGAACCAATCCTAGGCTCCGCAGCTCATGGCAGAGGATCGTCGAGAAACAGAGAAAGCGCCTCAGTCACTGGCAATCAAAATTCATCTCCCTAGGCGGCCGCGTCACTCTAATCAAAACTGCTATGACCATCCTCCCCTATACTACATGTCACTCTTTCGGGCCCCTAAGACTGTCGTCCACTCTCTTGAACAAATGCAGTGGAGATTTCTGTGGGGTGCCAAATCTAGAAAGCGTCCTTTCTGTAAACTACGATGGTCAACCGTCTTCCTTCCCAAGCCGCAAGAAGGTCTCGGTTTAACTAGTTTATCGACTATTAACAAGGGCCTGCTAGCAAAATGGTGGTGACGCTTCACCACTGAACCAAACTCCTTATGAAAGATGCTCCTCTACTCGAAATACAATTGGTCCCCTCTTGATTGGAACTTGGCTGCGTTAAACTCCTCACACTGCTCATCGCTGCTACAACAGCTTCTCGGACTATAGGACTCTCAACCTTTACCTCTCTTGTTGGCCATGCAGGAATCCAATGGAAGCTCGGCAATGGTAGGATCATTAAATTTTGGGAGGACCCACAGGTAGGAGACTCGGCCCTTGCTTCTCGCTTCCCCAGACTTTATTCCGTCTCGCTGCACCAATTCACTTCGGTGGCTTCCCATCGCCCATCCGCCGAGTCTCCTTGGATCATCCAGTTTAGAAGACCACTCTTTGTTTGGGAAGAAGACTTACTGTCATACCTCCTCCAATTGATAAATCCGTGTCGATTAGCTCCATTGCTTGAAGGCAAACTTTCTTGGACTCACAATACGAATGGTCAATTCACCGTCCGCACAACCACCGCGCTCCTCCGGCCAGACCTAACAACCCCAAAGGTCCCTTGGTACAAGTTCTTTTAGATCCCCCTCGTCCCCCCAAGGTACAATGCTTCGGTTAGCTGGCTCTTCACGACAGTGTACCAACTTCCTGCTTCCTTGAAGACAGAAGGTACAACATTCCTCTGGCCAAATGCCTCTGCCCATTCTGCCAGAGAGCTTTCGAAACAAGCACTCACCTTCTCATAAGTTGCAGCTGGTCTTGGCAAGTTTGGGCCTCAGTTTTGAATTGGTGGTCACTAAGAACAGTTATTCCAGAGACGGTTCTCAACCTCTTCCTGATCTGACGTTCTTTAGCATCATCAAAGCCAATCTCTCTCTTTAGGGGACCCCTTTGCCGCATATGCTTATGGCAAATTTGGCTCGCCCAGAGCAACGTTGTGTTTAATGAGCGCCGCATTGACCCACCTTCACTTCTCAGAAGAATTCAGATCGCAGCTTTTCACTTAGCCTCATCCTCACCCAAACTCAATCAAGACTCTCCCAACTGAACATTCCAAACTTCGATAATCTCCTTAGCAAATACAATCCCGGAGGCTCTTTCCACCTCCCTATAGCTCCCATATTTGTTGATCTAATTCTATTATTGTATCTTTTGAAGTATGTACTGTTTGCTTTCCTACCTTAAGAAATTAAATAAAATCAGTACTTTGTCTATAAAAATATCATGTCTAAGCATGTGTTAGAATATATATTGCAGAGAGAAGATATCACAATATTGATTATATGGATGATGCATGCCACAGCAAAAGTTGCACATACCGAAAGTTAAAACTCAAAATATTATTTAGTTTACAATTCTTTAGCAAGATTTGTTGTCACAAATTCAGCCAAGAAAAGACATGAGAAAATGAAATGCCCATAACTTCACACTTTATTTAATTAGCTTTGATAAATATGTTGCACGTACGTCATCCCATTAATTTTAGAAGGTTGAAGAAGCATAAGAAAGTGTGGAGTGAGAAAGATAGCCTACAAGTGATAGTTGAAGTGACTTCTCAAAATTTAGTTGTTGCATCATCAAATTGCCTTTTTTGCACTCTACTGATCACCGATCACCAACACACTAATATCTATCGATCCAAGTTTAGTTTAATTTCACAAAAAGTACCCATGTTAGTTTTTAAGAAAAATAAAATTCATTCTGATTCCAGTACTTTTGTATATGAAATTAAACTAGTATTTGAAATTTATTTTCTCTTAAACCACATCTGAATTTTTGTGCCTAGACTCAAACTTGGTAATTTTCGTCAACATCGGTTAAATGATACTTATGCAGTCATGTGTTTACAAGATGATTGGTGATATGTTTTTTTAGTTCAAAATAGTTTATGAAAATCATGTGTCACGTAATGATAAATCTATTTAATTTATTTTCTTTTAGAAATTACCTGTGGTACATGTGTCAAGAGGTGGGTAGTTGGTTGGTTGATAAATCTTAACTTAACATATTTAGCCAATTGGTTGTCATATCAACAATTATTTGATTTTTATTTTAAAGAGAGAGTTGAATTTCGTTAAATGAGATTAATAGAAAACAAAATAAAATATAATCTCAACACACGCAAATACTCTCAACCAACATAATGGTCAGGAACCCTATAACTCATGAAACTATTGAAATCGTAGGTTGTATAAGTTTTGAAAAATTCAGATTCTTATAGTAGCTAAACGTTCTCAATCGATCGTAGGGTCTATAAAACTTGTATCATATTTCGAGATTCAACATAGGTTTTCCACAACGCGTCACATAAGACCGACGCTTTCCGAACTTCTTCCATTTCCCTAAAGCACCGGCCATGAAAAAGTTTCGGGTTCTACAGCTCCATCCTTGAGCTCTCATGTCCATCAACATCAGCTTCTTATTAATCCACCACCGACCACTCCCTATTTGATTTTTTATTTTTTTTTCAATTTAAGCCGAAATACAAAAGTTCATAAACCTATTTTATCTTAGAATAAATTTAAATTTGAATGCAATACTTCAATGACCAAATTGAGTTTTATTTCTAATATTTACTTTTACAAATACAAGATAACAAGAAATTAGAATGTTACAAGTATTAACAAGTATTTACTAGCACATTGGGGTTAGTCACTGTTCAACGCTCCTTTCGTCCTCTCTGAGCGATGTGTATTGCGCCGGCAAAGAAAGCTAGATCTATTGTCGATGGTAGAGCTTGGAAGGCGTACGGTGAGAAGGGTAAAAGGTGGTTAAATAATTCTTTTTTTTTCTTCATTTTTAAGGTTTGTTTGAGCAGTGGCCGACATCTTCTCCGATGGAAGGCTAGAGGTGGACTGAAGCTAAAGCATAGCCGACGAGCTAGAATGAGTCAGGGTAATGCATCAGTGTTGGAACGGAGAAAAGGGGGCAGCAAAGGCGACCGGCACTGGGACGGAGAAAGGGGACGGTGAAGAAGACACTGGCGGGGATTCTGATCGACCAAAAGCTGCAGGGAGATTGAAGTTTGGAGCGGTGGGCATCGGTGGAAGACAGGACCTTTCGAATCATATCAAAAACATATCAGAGATAGATGAGATAACATATCTGACTGATGTTGGTTTTGGGTTCATGTGGTCGGACGGGAAAAAGGAAAAAGGAAAGGAAATCCCGGAAGGAGAAGGAGTAGGATGAGGGTGTCAGAGGAGATGAAGTACGGGTCAAGGAACCCGGGGTAGAGAGTAGGTCGGTTCGGGTGGTTCTCGGTCCTGAGGTCGGAACCGGTAAGCCTAAAGCCCAGAAGGTGCCACAATAAGCCACTCACCTAGAGATGGGTGTTTAGTTGCTATGAGCCATAAAGAGAGGGATCCCAACAAAAAATTTTGTGGTGGCAATACCAATGCTAACCTTAAGTAGAATTGAGATATTAGTTCATGACTAGGACTTGTATTATCTTAACTTGTATTCTGTTTGAATTATATATGAAATCGGGTGACTTTGCACCGTTGCGTCAAACAAAAACAAATATTTACTAGCATAATACTACTAAATCGTTGGCTATATATATAGTTGAATTACAGTATTATAAGTGTATTTGTTTGAACTTTACCAACTACAATATTAGTTCTCTTTTAACTAATTCATTGAAAAAAATCTGGCCTATATAAAGATTGAAATAATATAAAACATGACCTAATTTTGCCATAGTGATGAATTAGAATATTATAATGATAAAAATTAGGTTATGGCATGACAGGGACGTAACACAAGTTGCATAAACAATAAACCTGGAGATAAAACCACCTAATCTTGATAGGTACCTTTGAAGTATTCCATTCGCAAAATATAAAATCCCGTTTAGCTTTTTAGAGAAACGCACTAATGAGGGAGTGAGGTAAATCATTTAATTAGGTGATGTACGTACGTCTTCTTGAAAGATAATTAGGTTATCGACCTTAATGCAAGAATTAAACTATATGGAACTTCCATGGCATTGTCAACTACGCAATGAATTATGACCGATATAGGTGCTTTTATAGAGATCACAATGTTCCCTAAGATCGAACTCCCATAATCATAACTAATTAATCTTTCGTTACTTATTGCATTGTACGTAATTAAGTTATTAGAGCTGGTCGGTTGCTACTGGTTTCGCACCTCCACGTCAGCTGAGGTGCCACGTCATCCTCTATGTCGACAAGTGCGCCACATCAGCAATGACCTAATCCAAAATTCGTGTAAGTCCAGGGGATTAATTAAAACCATTTTACCCAAAAACAAAAATAAAATAAAAACAAACAAACAAACAAAGAATAGAGGTGGCCCTAACATCTAACACCAACTTCGGCGAGCTCGTGACCTCAGTCGTCCAATCTGGTTGAAAATTGAATAGACATGAAATTCTATTCAACAAATCATAACAAATTCTACAACTAAACCCTAATAACCTTGATCTTACCGGACCTTGATCTTACTGTTGAGGTCACCCTCAAATCCCTCTCCAATCGTGGCCATTCTCACACTCTCGCCATCGGATCCTGGTCAGTCACTCTCTCCGTCTTCAATGCTTGCTTTGTTCCTTTGATTTTGATATTCTGAATTTCGTGAAGTTTTTTGCTTTGTGTGCGTTTGCTTGTGATTGTTGCTTGTGCTCCTACTACTTGCTTGAGCTTTGATGTATATAAATCAGAGATCCAACAAATCATGTATGTATTTGTACATAACAAATTTCAAATATATTATTCAATAGTTGAGCATTTTTCATATATTCAATTTTCAACTAGATTGGACGGCGGAGGTCACGAGCTCGCTGGAGTTGGTGATGGAGGTTAGGGCCACCTCTATTCTTTGTTTGTTTGTTTTTATTTTATTTTATTTATTTTATTTTTATTTTGGTAAAATAGTTTTTAACCCCCTGGACTTACACGAATTTTAGATTAGGCCCTTGCTGACGTGGCACATTTGCAGACGTGGATGTTGACGTGGCAGCTAAGCTGACGTGGCGGTGCGAAACCGGTTGTAACCGGTCAATTGGACCTAAACCATAATTTTTGATAAGTCCAAGAAGCTCCACAAGAGAAAATCCTAAATAAGGACGGGTCTAATCTAAAATTCATACAAATTTAGGGAGTTTGAAACCATTTTACCCAAAATTTTGTTTGAGAGGCAACAGGGACTTAAATTTTACATCTATTTTATTGCAATTGTTTTCAATAACTTTCACTGCTAGTTAGAGCCAACATAAATCACAACTCTCAAATCATGCATGTGCCACATGTCACGAATCTTTTATTTTCCTTGTTCAATGTTTATGGAGAGAGTTGCAGCTCAAATCAATTGTTTGATGCATGGTCAGTCCATTTTCTGCCTAAGAATGTTTTCATGCCATGTTCTTGTCAAATCCCGCGAGCAAATTTGGACTAGCTCGAGCATATCTAATTGAACTCGAGTGGATATGGGCTTTTGTCTATGTTTATGTGATGGATATTTGGAATGGTTAACTACACTATCATGCTCTATACTATAATTTATTTGTAATTTACTATGAACTATTAAATTAACTTTTAACTGTCACGTATTTCTATTTCGTTAACAATTAGGTCATCCGTCTAAATTCATCAGTTAACTTTGACGGAATCTTCAATTTTTTTGAAAAAATGACGATTTTGTCCTTATTCTTCAATGAAGAACAAAGTTGAAGTTTCCAAGGAGATCATCAACCAATTCTCACTGGAAATTGCATATTGCCGCCGGAATTTAAAAAATCTTGCCGATTTAAAAAAAAAAAATCAAAAAACCAAATTTACATTATTTTATTTTAAAACATCGCCGAAAATTTCATCACGTCTTCGTGAACCTCATCTTTCTTGCCAAAAATTCATCATATCGCCCACAATTCATCTTTTTGCTGGATAATTCAACATATTGCGTTGAAATTCATTAAATCCAAAAAATTCATAATACAATGCATAACAATCTTGACGCCGGAATCTAATATCCTAACCAAAACAAAATCAAATCAAATGAAAGAAGCAATTCAACCAATATCAAGCCTACAAACAAATTTGGACTAAGAACAAAAATGAAAAAAAAAAATCATCTTCTTCTTGAATCAATTCTATCAATTACTTTAAGAAAAAAAAAATCAGATTTGTTAGAGCCAGCTTCTCTACTTCAATTGATCTGTTGTGGGATTCGTGTTTGTTTCTCGGAAAAATTCTCAAATACCAAGAATATTGCACTCCCACACAAAAAAGAAGTATACAACATTTGCTGCAATTAAATTCGACTTTGAAGATCATATCTATCAATTTGCAAAACCCAGAACTGTTACATACTTATAACAGTTCACTACCCTTACATACATACTTAGAACAATTCACTACCCTTACTTACATACTTATAACAATTAACTACCCTGGAATATATAGTTAGGGGTGTTCAAATTGAACCGCTACCCGGTTCACCCGCCATAACCGGCCGCCAATTGGGCCGCTCCA
>JAYMTK010003338.1:0-12403 GCA_036897405.1 Pelargonium myrrhifolium | reverse complement strand
GGTATTTTTGTCTTTTCATCAACTAAACTGACAGAGTTATGACGGTGGATTTTTTTGTCTCTATTTTGAAACTTCAGGGTAGTGGAAAATCTCATTCAAACTTAAGGGTAGAAAATCGTCACAAGCGAAACTTAGAGGGTAGAAAATCGTAATTTACCCTTGATTCATAGTCGTCTTGGAGAAGAAGATTGTCGTTGCAATCAGAAAATAATCATCCGGAACTTGATGACATGCAGTTGCAGTATATGCCATATGGTTTCACCTGATCAATCCAAGAAAATCTCATTCTTGTGCGCTTGTTGTTTATTATTTTCGCTTAAATTTGTTGAGATAATAAGATTAGATTGATGTTATCTGTAAATGATAGTCATATTTATGTCTTATACTGTAATTTCAATTCTTGTAACAATATCAGACAAGTTGGTGTATGTATGTATATATATATGCTTGTGTTTTGTGTTGTGCGTTTGTGTTCATTTGTTGAAAATTATAAGCTCTTTCGTGTATACTGTAACATCATTTCTTGTAACAATGTCAGTATAGTAGCGGTTGATATGTTTGCCTTTGCTCAATCTGCTTCTTATTGTTTTGTGCACATGCATTGTGTTTTTGTTGAATCTTTGATGTCAATTTCGTCAAAGATAATTTACAATGCACTACAAGAATTTAGGTTTTAGGATAAGGCCCAATGATGACCTTCTAATATATAGTATCATTGGAGACTATATATTTTTATGAGACCGTCTCCTTCTAAAGTCCATCATAGGAGACGAATCTTTAGGATACGGTTTTGTAACCTTATAGGAGACTGATTTCGTCATAGGAGATGACTTTTGACCGTCTCCTAAAGTCAATTTTCTTGTAGTGATAGTGATGTTTCAAGAAACAAGTAATGGCAACAAAAATAAACTACAACGCAAAATAATGAAAACAACAACAGCAATTTCTTCACTGCATTCAAATCGCGGAGATGTAACAAATTGAGCTTTTCAAATCCTCGTTTCTGAAAATGCAATTGCTGCCCAATATACGCATCATCAGAGATTACAAGCTCCAAAAGGTTAGGCAAATCTTGAAGAACTTCTAATAGATCATCCGTTAATCCACAACAACTCCGTCAGTTTCAAAACAGAGACAAAAAACTCCTCCATCATAACTCCGTCAGCTTAGTTGATGAAAAGACGAAAATACCCCCAATGAAATGTTTTAAGTAAAGATACACAAATTAGTGATTTGTCACAACTTAAACTAAAGAGGGCAGTGAAATGTTTTCACTAAAGTACATAGGGTAGTTAATTGACACAACTTAAAGACCGAAATTGAAAACATTGCTAGAGTACTGGCTTCACAATCTCACTTCTCTTCAGAAGCTTAAGATCAGTGAGTGTCCAAAATTAATGTGTATCACTTAAAGTACTGGTGAATGAAGTCTGTCCTGAATTGAGTAGAAGATGCAGACAAGGAGTAGGAGAGGATTGGCCCAAGATCAAGCATATCCCAAAGATTGATCTCGACGAAGACGAAGATGATCAGTAAGGTGAAGATTCTTATTTCTCTTCTTAAATATTAATTTTTACATATCTTCATTTCATTGTGAGCATACACAATTTTTGATTTGTTTTATTTGTTGTTGTTTTTTTTTTTTTTTTTTAAGTTGCAGCAAAGCTTCAATATTTGATTATTGGCAAAATCCTCACAGTCCGTGGAATTCTCTTGTGCTTGTTATTTGTTGAAAAACAATTGTCATGTATATATATTTCTTATATTGTAATTTCAATTCTTGTAACAATACATCAGACAAGCTTGTGTTTGCTCCATGTAGTGGGCTTGCTTTTATTTATTGAATCTTATCTTCTTTTTTTATTGGCAAACGGTACTTTCATTAAACGAACTCCCAAAGGGAGAAAATAAAAGTACAAAGGCCCGACAAGGCTAAACAGAGATTACGAAATACAAGAGCGGAGAGCGAAAAAGTGAGAGAACGAAATCAAAATACAACTTAGATACGTCGGTGGTTGGCTTCGATAACCCGAAGCCGCTCGATGACTTCATCTTCCGGACCTTGAGCTCTATACCCCAAAAACTGACAGAAACCCCAAAGAAGAGATATTGATGTGGTGGGAGATGAGGGAGAAGGTTGCCGGGAATTAGTGCCTCGAGATGAGCGGGGACAACGGACCAAGGGGAGGCGAGGAGGGCGAGAGCAAGATTTTGGAAACAATGGCTGATTGGGTAGGTTGGCTGGCGAGGGGGCCGCCGAAGCAAAAGGATGCATATCAAGAGCTCCGCATTCACCGGAGAGAGTGGTAAAGAAAGATCCACCAATGTTGAGATTGACCTCCATGTGAATGAAACTGAGTTGCCTAATATGAATCAAAATCTAAAATTGTTCGAGATGCGAGCCTTGCAATGAACAGGGATGACAAAAGAGAAGTTCACCATTAAAAATAGAGATATTGCGAATGTATCTTAGTTCCAGCGTGGATGGGGACGCCACGGATTGAAACCCGGCAAGATACGATGCACAATATCTCTAGTCTTTTTTATTACCCTTGCAACGCACAGGTGAAAACGAATTCATAATGATTTTTAACATTTTGGCTCAATAATATTTTTGTGTTCTTAAGAAAGACTAGTATAAGAGCCCGTGCGATGCACGGGTAAAATATATATATATGATATTATAATATGAAAATCATATTATGAAAGTGATTGTTTGTAAACATGATAAAAATATACACGTACACGCTTGTAGTAAAAAGAAGTGAGAAACAAAGAGATGATATGTTATATTTATAACTCAATTGTAGTAAAAAGAAATATTTCATGCATCGGCAGTAAGAAGAAAATTTTAGAAATATTTCATGTATATATATACAAATTGTTAAGGCATGCAAGGTCAAGAGTTAATAGCATCAATAATATTATATTATTAGTAACTATTATGATAAATAATAATACATTGAAAGGTTAAAAATTTAGAGAATATATATTAATATTAGTAATATGAATGTCTATTACTAATTGTTCTAATGAATAGTAATATAAGAAAGTTAAATACTAATTGTCATAATATGTATATTACTCATTGTTGTAACGAATAGTAATATAATAAGATTTATTACTAATTGTTATAATGAATAATAATATAATAATAGTTAATTACTAATTGTTATAATAAATAATAATAGTATAATAGTTAGTTATTAATTGTTATAATGAATAGTAATATAAGAAGAGTTAATTACTAATTGTTATAATAATATAAAAGAGTTAATTACTAATTGTATAATAAATAGTAATATAAGAATGTTTATTAATAATTGTTATAATAAATTGTAATATAATAATAGTTTAATACTAATTGTTATAATAAATAGTAATATAAAAATGTTTATTACTAATTGTTATAATAAATAGTAATATAAAAAAGTTTATTATCAATTGTTATAATAAATAGTTTATAAGAAAAGTAATTACTAATTGTCATAGTTAATAGTATTATAAGAAGAATTAATAGATAAAAGAAAGTATAGAATTTCAAGAGTCATGGAGCTCTAGAATTGCTTCTTTGCAAGAAAAGTGACACGTGTCACCACCATAGCCATTCTCACCAATTATTATATACATAGTATGGATTCATTCCAAATTTTGTGATGTTATCTACCAAAAAAATATTTATTTCTAAATTTAAAAGAATTTCATTCCATTAGATAATAAAATGAAAAGTATTGTCAATGTGCATTGTATATTTTGCATCATCTTCTTTAAATACGTACCGAACATGATCACCAATGATTTTATATTCTCTATTGTTTTCACTTGAAGAATTCACAATAGTGTTCACCTCGAAAAATATAAAATTCAAAAAATGGCAAAATTATCGCTCTGCTTTAACTTTCTCGTTCTCGTTGCTCTTATGTCAGGTAATTTTGTACAAGTTCTAGATGAGAAATCATCATTTATTTATATTGTGATTCTGTTCGAATTTGTGTAAGGCTAGAGTGTTCATATGATATATATTAAAATTTTAAACTAAGTCAAATTTGAATAAATTAGTTTTATTTTGGTCATCATTTATCCAATGTTGTATATTTCTATATTTTTTTCTCATTCAATAAACTAATTCCAAAGGAGTGGCAAAATTGATTAACACATGGTGGATGAGTGGGAATAGGTCTCGACTTCAATCCTCATTCAACACACTCACGAGGAGAGGTGAAATCCTTATCACGTGAACAAATCTCAAATGAGAATTAGTCTGTATGTGGTCAAACAGTTTAAAGGTGTCAACCGCCAAAGTGCGGGCCCGCTATGAAATCCTATGTTTTATACCGAATATAAATGCCCAAATTGATCCATGATTTTTCGTGTTTCGACTCAATTTGTTCCCTTAAATTTTTTAACCTAAAATAGTCCTTGTATTTTTTGTGTTTCGACTCAATTTGTTTCTTGAACATTACTTTATCCCAAACCGAATTTTCATATATTGACTCAATTTAATTGTTGAACTTTCAAATATTGGCCTAATTTGGTCCCTTAACTTATGATATAAGCTCTAAGGGTAAGGAGTAAGGACCATTTCAGGTCAATATTTGAAAGTTTATGGACCATTTTGGGTTAAAAAACAATTCAGAAACCAAATTGAATCGAAACATAAAAAATAAAGAACCAAATTGTATCTTTTGCATTTTTTATGGGTTAATTACACATAACTACCATGTACTTGACATCATTTGCATCTCATTACCCTTAACTTCACTTTGTAACAAATTAACTACCCTAAACTAACAAAAGATCTTTCCATCCAACTTCTGTCTGTTAAGTCGGGAAAAAGACTTAAATACCCTTTGTTTTTTATAATAATAATAATAATAATAATAATAATAAATCAAATAAGGGTAGAGTCGTCATTTTTACAAAAATTGAAGTGCATGTCATATGATGAGAGAGAGAATGTGTGTGTGTGTGTGTGATTCTGTCAAAATTAATTGATGGAAAGATTTTTTGTTAGTTTAGGGTAATTAATAGTTACAAAGTGAATTGTTAAAGGTAGTGAAGTGCAAATGGTGTCAAGTACACGGTAGTTATGTGTAATTACCCATATTTTTAATTTATGAAAGTTTTATTAGCCATTTTAGATTTAAAATTGCCTTGTTGAAATTGATATAAATCTATGTGAGCTTTTATTTTAGACTCACATTCAAAAAGTGTAGCTTGATTGTGGTCTTGTAATTCATGATTTATCCATTGATTTGAATATTTTGATGCAGTGATGAGCATGGAATCAATAATGGGAGACCAGAAAGTATGTTCGGAAGGTTTGGGCATATGTAGCGTACAAGATGATTGCGATGCAAAATGTAAATCAAAACATGATGCTAATCTAAATCCATCCGGTGTTTGCGATTTCACGGTGAAACCCGCGTTGTGCACTTGCTATTACGACTGTGAACCGCCATCTTCGTCTCCACCGGATCCCAAAAGAGATTGCACGAAAGTTTTGGGACCGTGTAGTAAGGGTTGTAATGAAGATTGTTGTGACCAAAAATGTGCCTCCGGTTATAAGGACGGGGAAGGACATTGCATGCAATTTGGGGCATCAGACTCTCTCTGTCAATGTTATTACGATTGCAATTAGATACTATGGTATTGTGTAATTGTGCACTCTCATAAATAAAACTACACTCGACATTGCTTGAGTTTTTATCATCAACTTGTGTTCAATGATTTCATCTCATTTATATAAATTAATTATTTGCTTCCAAAATTAACATGCGAAAATACTTTTGTGGATAGTATGAAAAACTTTGATGGCTTATTTTATTTCATGTTAAAAAATGAAATTGAAATCCTTTAAGATACCGTTTCTGATGATATCAAAAAAATAAATATAAGTCTAGCTGACAAATTACAATGCGACACGTGGCGCTTGAACACCACGTCTTCAAACTTCTTAACAACGAGACCCGCTTCAAAGTCACGTGCCCAAGACACTCAACCGGTTACAAACTTGATATCAGTGCCATCGTTGACACTCAACGCTGATGCTCAACGCTGACAATTGCGCCCAAAGCCGCCAGGGACCCTCAACGTCGCCGTTGGTGTACAAAGTCATTGCGCTCCCAACGTCGACTGTCACGCCCAAACTCGCCGGCGACCTATAACGTTTTCCGACAGCGTCAAAAGTCATTGCGCGCATCCAATATCAATGGTCACACCCAATCCACCGGCAAACCTTAACCTTGCCCAGCGGGGTCCAACGTCGACGGTCGCGCCCAAATCCTTCGGTGACCCTAGACGTCATCTGGCAACGCCCAAAGCCATTGCGCGCGTCCAACACCGACATTCGCGCCTAAATCTGATGGCGTCTAAAGCTATTACGCGCACCCAACACCGATGATCGCGCTTGACAACTCATTTTTTACACCTGTACCCTAATTCATGCTATTTCCAATTACTTCCTCCGGGTTTTCACCTCTTTGACCTATATCATGTCTCTTATTTGCATGTATTCTCTACTTGTATCTCTCTTGTGAATAATGATAAATTGGTGATATTTTAATGAGATTATGACCTAAAACCACTTATTTGTGTGTGTAAGATGCTTGATAAGTTTTATAGTCTTATTTCAATTCTTGACAAGTTCATATTTGTATGGAAGGGAACATTCAACTAAGCTAAATCATTCAAATGACCAAACTTAACAACAACACCAATATGCCTCGACAAGGCATTGTTGCTGTAGCACATTAATATTTCAAAGTATGGGAAACAAAGTTTGCTTGTCGCGTCAAGAAGAAAGATGTCGCGGCAATTATGGTCTACACGAGTTAACGCCGCACCAGTGGAATTTTGTCGCGGCAAGGCTTGTGTGTCGTGGCAAGTCGCGCTAGATCCCTAAAAATACGAATTCGTTAGGTCAGAATTGGATCTCCTTTTTGACGTACTATTCAAGGTTTTGCAGAGAATTGTTTCTCTGGTGACCCTAGTTTAGGAGGCATAAAATAATAGGTTTTTTGAAGAGATCATCATCAAGGATTGACAACCCTTGATCATCAACACAATCTATGACAAATTGTGTAATCTTTTGCCTGAATTCTTGTAGGGGTTGTTTTAGATTTTGTTTTTAGTTTATAAACATTATATATATTCTTTCTAGTTTAGATTTATTGTCTATGAGTATGAACAACTAACCCTTTTGCTTGGGGATGTGATTACATCATGGTAACTGATTAGTTTGGATATTTTGTTTGTCTTGTTATTTCATGTTTTTATGAAAGATATTCTTATTTTATGCTTCTCTGTGATTTGATCATTCATAGTTAAGACCACAATACTTGAGTTGCTTTGGTCTGAAGTAACACTTGTGTGGATTTATTCATAGAATTGGATGACCGTTTTGAGCAATCAAATTGGGAGTTCTTCGCCTTTGAAGTCGGTTCCTTATTCTAGGGTGTATGCGCAGCTCTCTACAATAGTATGCTTGAGAACACAAATTGCATTGTTGTGACGGTAGAGTATTCACCCTATGGTTCATGATCTCTTAAAGTTAGAATTGAGCACTTTTACGACTTGGTAACATGTATGACTTGACAAACTTAGTTATCCGTTCTAATTGATCCATGAGATATTCAATTGCATCCCTATCAATCATCTCCATTGATATTCTCTCTTTTTTATTTACTTCTTTATGCTATTTACATGCTTTTGTGGTTTGCACAACAACACGCTCTCACAATTGATTTACTTTTCGTAGTTAGTGATTATTATGTTAAAACCTTTCACTTAGCGTGCATGTTCTCTGAGGATCGATACTCGAACTTCCATAAGTCTATATTACTTGTTGACACCAGTACACTTGTTAGTATCATTAGCAGACCTTGCATCTGTTAAATTTTTGGCGTTGTTGCCGGTGAATGGTAATTTGGTATTACTAATTTCCACACTAAGTAACAACAATTATATAATTCAAATATAAAAATTATTATAACAATTATATATCAAGTACAATAATTGAAAATGAGTTACATATTATCTAACAGAAATCATACGATTTTATGAGCCCATTATTTAAAAAGTTTGGCTCAATTCTTATTAGCATTCGCAATAAAAGATTTCAAATGACAATAATATTCATCATTCTAATACAAACTAAGCCAATAATCAAACTATAAAACTCAAAAATAAAATTAGTGTTGTTTCACAAGCGAACACTTCAATAATGATAAACAAAGACATAATATTCCACAACAGCCTCCATCGCAGTGAAACTGTGACTCTTGGCTTGAGCATAGTCGCGAGCAAACCGGAAAAGCCCGGTCCTGCCCACAATCGGCATCTCCCTTACCCCGGAGAGCAGGGCGTTTCGGCCCAACACACTCAAATTACTGCCATTGTACTTACCTTCCATAAACGCAAAGTTGAGAACTATCAGAAACGATAATTCGTCCTGATCCGCCAACGCGTACATGACACGCCCAGATCTAGAGCCACGACAACATGCCCTCACCAGAAAGATGCGTCAAGATCCGATCCGTCTGGTCTGAAAATCTCGACTTCGAGTTCATGCTCATACAAGACCTCATCGACGATTTCCCAGTCATTTTTCTAGACATCGAGTTTCTTGGAATCGTCTACCGCGATCCGCCCAACGATTCGCACTGCCAGATTGGCCTTACGCTTTCCAACGTCCACAGAGATCTCCCCCATCTCGGCACCGACAACTACTTCATTAGGGAATTCAATTTCCGAGAGCTCACCTCATCCACGCCGCCATTGATAAGGTTCAAATGTATGAACCTAGAAATGCAGAATTTAGAGAGTTGAGAGAAAAGATAGAGAGTTTAGGGAGAAATTGAGAATTGTAGAGAGAGAAAATTATAGAGAGAGAAGTTGTAATATCATTAATGATCAAGCATGATGATTACAATCTCAGAGGTACCATATATTTGCCAGAGCAGACATGCTTTGCACAACCACCAATCCCAAGGCATAACAGAATTGCCAGGAGACATATAACAGACTTGCTAGCTCAGCAAACAAAACACAAAGCAAAACGACGTAATGTCTAATTACTACTAACCCGTTACAACGACATCGTATCATTAAATGAGAAAACATCCTAAACGACTAAAGAAAGACTGAAATATGGCACCAATCCATTTTAGACTTATCATTCCTCTCCCATTGAAGCATCCTTGTCCTCAAGGATGAAAGTTTGGCCATTTGGTCAGTAAGTTATTATTCTGTTGAAACCTTTGACTTACCGTGCATGTTCCCTGAGAATCGATACTCGAACTTCCATAAGTCTATATTACTTGTTGACACCAGTACATTTACTAGTATCATTAGTTTACCTTTCACCTGTTAAGTTTTTGGTGCCGTTGCCGGTGAACGGTAATTTAGTATTACTAATTTCCACACTAAGTAACAACAATTATATAATTCAAATATAAAAATAATTATAACAATTATATATCAAGTACAATAATTGAAAATAAGTTACATGTTATAGTAGGTTAAGTGGTCAATATAAAAAATTAAGAGAAAATTATAGTGAACCCCTCCTGTAATTGACTAAAGACATATGGTCACTCCCTATTTCAAAACTCAACAATGGAGTACCCATATTATTCGAAATTGTGTAATAGATGAATGATGTTAATAGAGCATGGAGAAAGACAAAAATACCTTTGAGCACTGTTCATCTTCTTCTTCCTCTTGTCGTTTGAGCACTAAACAAATCAGAGCAAACCGGAGCCTCTCAACTCTAGCGGCTTTGCCGCCGGAGCTCTGCCCCTTTCTCTGGCTAAGTTGTTGACCATAAAATCTCTTAAGTTGAGAAACATGGAAAACAAGGTGAATTTTCGCTTCCACTAGTAGTTGGAGTTTTTAAGCCACTGTACCAAACTTCTCCAAAACTTCAAAAGGTCCAAAGTATCTTGAGGACAATTTCTGATTACTTTTGTGAACCATAGATGATTGTCTATAAGGTTGGAGCTTTAGCAAAACCAAATCTCCTACTTCAAAAAACTCCTGTCAAATCTATGTTTATCATCTTGATTCTTTATTCTTTTTTGAGCTCTCAATAAATGGAATTTGATCACCTTCAAGGCTTCTTCTCTAGCTCTCAAGCTTTTTTCCAGTGCTTCCACATTTGTTGATCCTGAAATGTAAGGAACATGAACTAGTGGGGTTTGACCATACACCACTTCATATGGAGTAGCTTGGAGAGATGTATGATAAGTGGTATTATACCACCATTCTGCTATTGGTAGCTATTTTGACCAATCATTTGACTTTTCACCGTCATGCATCTCAGGTAAGTCTCAACACACCTATTAACCACCTCAGTCTGGCCATCTGTTTGTGGATTATAGGAAGTGGAGAGATGAAGCTGAATACCTTGCAGAGCACACAATTCAGTCCAAAACAAACTGATGAATATCTTATCTCTATCAGATACAATGGAGTTTGGCATTCCATGTAATCTGAATATTTGATCCAAGAAGACTTGAACAACAAACAAGGTAGTAAATGGATGAGCAATGCCAATTAAATGAGCACTTTTGCTAAATCTATCAACTATCACCAAGATAACACTATTCCCTCCAGATTTTGGCAAGCCTTCAATAAAATCCATGGAGATGTCAGTCCATACCTTGAGGGAATTGGTAGAGGTTGAAGTAAGCTAGGGTAGGAACTTGTGTCATATTTGTTTTGTTGGCATACAACACAGTTTCTCACCCAAGCCTTGATTGATTTCTTTAAACCCTTTTAGTATAAGAAAGACCTCATTCTCTTATAAGTAGCCAGCACACTAGAATGTCCCCCAAATGAGCTATTATGGAAGTAAGAGAGTAAATTTGACCTTAAGAGTTCATCTTTGCCAACCACTAGCTTCCCTTTCCTTTTAAACTGGTCATTCTCCCATTGAAATTTTTTGTATTTCTGATTGTTGGTTCCAGATTGCAAAGACTTAATTACCTCCACCAAATGAGAATCAGTAGTTCAAGATTGTTGAATTCTTGAAAGTAATGCTGAACTCAAAGTTGATAGTGTCATTGCTGACAATTAAGGCAGCCTTGAGAGAGCAGTTGCCACTGCATTTGTCTTTCCATTCTATACTGAACTGAATAATCATATCTTATCATCTTAATTGTCCATTTTTGTTGAGCATGAGTGATGGTGTTTTGATCCAATAAAAACTCTAGACTTTGGTGATCAGTTTGAATGATGAAATGCCTTCCCATAAGGTAGTAATTCCACTTTCTGACAGCCAAGAGAATCGCCAACATCTCCTTCTCATAAATCGACATGGTTTGGTGTTTTGGAGACAATGCATTGCTGAAAAAGACTATTGGTCTCTTGCTTTGAGAGAGATCAACTCCAATTCCTATGCCAGATGCATTTGTTTCCACATGAAAGGTGTATTTGAAGTTTGGTAGGGCAAGCACAAGTGCTGAAGTGACAGCTTGTTGCAAAGATGTAAAGGAATTAGTGGCTTGATTAGTCCATTCAAACTTGTCTTTCTTAAGTAGACTGGTTAATGGTTGAGCTATCTTCCCATATCCCTCCACAAATCTTCTATAATACCTAGTTAATCCAGGGAAACCTTTTAGTTGCTTGACAATCGTTGGAGTAGGCCAATTGAAAATTGCTTCCACTTTCTTTGGATCCATAGCCACTTCACCTCCAGCTATAAAATGACCTAGCACTACAAAAAATACTGAATTTTCCGAGCAAATTAGCGAGCAAATTGCGAGCAATTAGCGAGCATTTAGAGAGCAAATAGGTTGCTCGGAAATTTTGCTCGCAATTTTCTCGCTAATTGCTCGCAATAATTCATATCTCCCAAAATTTGGCGCCTAAAATTGGCGCCTCAACTTTGCTCGCAATTTTGCGAGCAAAACATTTGCAAGCAATTAGCGAGCAAATAGGTTACTCGGAAATTTTGCTCGCAAATTACTCGCTAATTGCTCGCAATAATTGATATCTCCCAAAATTTGGCGCCTAAATTTGGCGCCTCAACTTTGCTTGCAATTTTGCGAGCAAAACATTAGCGAGCAATTAGCGAGCAATTAGGTTGCTCGGAAATTTTGCTCGCAATTTTCTCGCTAATTGCTCGCAAAAGTTGATATCTCCCAAAATTTGGTGTCTAAAATTAGAGCCTCAACTTTGCTCACAACTTGCTCGCAATGTTGCGAGCAATTAGCAAGCAAATTGCGAGCAAAACATTTGCGAGCAATTAGCAAGCAAATAGGTTGCTCGGAAAATTTGCTCGCTAATTGCTCGCAATAATTGATATCTCCCAAAATTTGGAGTCTAAAATTTGACGCCTCAACTTTTCTCGTAACTTGCTCGCAATTTTATTGCAATTCGCTCGCAATATTGCGAGCAA
>JAYMTK010003337.1:0-12406 GCA_036897405.1 Pelargonium myrrhifolium | reverse complement strand
ATTATCTGAATGTGCTTAAACACATTGATGGGCTCCACCTTGAGAAATAAATAATAAAAAATGCCCACAAGCAATCAGATAACATCCAGTCAACTCTGTAGCTCGCAATCTTTCTTTGCTTAAACAAATCGTACTCATGTTTGACCCCAGAAAATGAAAAATTGCAGCCCCTACTTGGAAAATAGACTTTGGTTAATCTAATGGAGTTCTTTGATTTACTATTTGATACTCCAAATCAAAAAAAAAAAACATTGTGTTTTAACAAAAAAATTTGTCCAACTACAACAACTCTGGTCATGTGAACCCAAGAAAACAGCTAAACTTAGATTATAAACATCAAAACTATGAAACCCTGCCGTTTGCTTCATCCTTCATTTATCACCTCTTTCTTTTTGCAGCAGACCCGCCTGAACCTCGCCCACCTTTTTTCTCGGCTGAGGCTGCTGCTGCTGCTTTGGAACCACCTCTTCCTCTGCCAGCGGCCGGCATCTTCTTTCCACTTGAACTTCCAGTGCCTTTCATATCCACTTCAACTTTAATTCCTAGAGAAAATAAGAAACAAATTAGAACTCATCCATTGTGCATTCGAGAATACACAAGGTAATATCACCCACCTTTTGAACTCAGACTTTTAAGATTTTGCAACTTCTTGCCATCCCCAGTGGCCTCTGCTACATCGTGACATAATTAGTACAGACAATTACCAAACACTATATAAAGTAAGTTAATCAATAATAGCAAAAGTTAGGAGAATTTTTCATCAATAAACATTAAGAAATAAAGGAATATATAGCCTACTACCCCACCAATCCAATAGTTCCCAAAAATATAAGTAAATCGTATACTGGAACAAAATATGTTTCCAGGTTTTCCAGTGCCTGATGCGACGAGAAATTAGTCAACGGATATTCTTTGGCGTGAAAAACTCCTTCTATCAATTAGTTGGAAGCGGGAGTAGTAATTCTTCCTCTGTAAAAACAGAGAAACAGAAGAAAAAAACTTCCACTTTCCAGCATTAGTCCATGCCAACGGCTAACCCAGACAAGATAAACAAAAAATAACCTTCTGAAAACTGACCAAAATAGTGTAAAATATTTCTAGTTAAAGACGTTTTATCCACAAACAATGGAACCTTAAACTCTTCATTTCTTTCATTCCTTGTATTTTCCCTTTTGCTTTTTGGTATTAAGAAGGGGAGGAAAGGGAAGGGGCTTTACATATCTCAAAATTTGAAATAGATAATCATAGCACCAATGAGCATACCTTTTAACGATATATATTATCAAAATCTAATAATTTACTCACAAGGATGCACAAATGTAGTCAGGGACGGATCCAGAATACTTGCTCAATGGGGGCAGAATTATAGAGCAATAGGAAAAATGTTATCAATTATTAGGGCATATTGAAAAAAATAACATTTCAATGGGGGCAAAATTTAAAAATTAGTAGGGATAAAAACGAAAAATAATAAAAATACATGATAATTTTTTTTTTAAAGTTCAGTGGGGTCAATAGCCCCCACACCCTTCTTCCTGCATCCGTCCATGAATGTACAACAGGTATCTCAATGGAGAACACATCAATGAGAAGGTTTCAATTTCCCTTATGAAGAAAAATGGGTTTTACATATCTCCTTCTCCTCCCAACAATATTGTCTACAACCCTAGATATCAAGATTTCCTAAAGTAGAATGGGGAAACCCTAGCAGTTAGCCCATTTCAGCAGACCAGATTTCCAGGCAGCAAACAAGTGCAAGCAAAAGCATAAGAAGAAAAACTCCATAGAGGGAATATTATATACAAGAAGTCCATTACTTCTTCAACTGGGGTAAGTCGGATATTAGACAATTGGTACCATCATTCATTAGCACTGGCTGGAAGGAGAAGAAAACAGAAGAAATTGGTATGATTACTAGTAACTTCGGAGAGAAGAGAAATTTAGAATGACAACTTGGAAGCCTAAGTTGATGGGGCACAAAATGATAAAATTGCATCCTTCAGAATAAGCTTCTCGAACGTGGAATGGTATACTATGGGGTAATATAATGACTTCCCGTGTAATTTCATCTTTTTTTTCTCCTCATGCCAAACATATTTATTTTATTTCCCTCTTAAACTCTCCTAATTTCTTATCCCCTATGAAACAGTGTGCAAGACTAACAAAAGTTTAGGTGATTCCCATGTACTATTGTTAAACATTCATCAAAACATGTGGAAAACATGGTGTAGGTTGCAAATGTTTAATTTATGTGAGTATTTTGTTTTTTCTTGTAGTAAGTAGCGACTAGGAGCACATATGAACAAGGGATATAAAAGATACCCTCTGCATCTGAAGAATTTTCGTCTTCACTTTCTGCTAAAGGATCAGCATCACCATTGACCCCTCCAATGGCATCATCAGACGGTTCCAAAATTGCTGCAATCCGCTTCTTTGGGGCCTTTTTAACTCCAGGAAGCGTGACCAAGTCTGCAGCTCGTACCATTCGCAATTTGCTTCCTTCTTTGTATGCTTTTGTCAAAGCTGATTTAACAGCAGGTGGTATGCCATCCAATGGATTTGGATGTCCCTGTTACATGAAATTACATGTAAGGATGCCAACTTTTCACAACCAGCATGATATCCATGTTGTATATAATGTAGAATAAGGTACCTTAAACTTGGATAATTCAACAATAGTATCAAAGTCCTCCTGACTTATGGAGTAAGTATTCATGAATTCCACAACTTTCTGAACAGCTTCATCCTGACATAAACAAAGATGAATATTATTTAAGGAACTGTCCTGTGTATTCATTATGAGAAATTAGTAAACAAAATAAACTTCAAACCTTAGGTAGCTCCCTAAGTGGGTAAGTCAGTCGTTTCAGGAGAAGAGTAAGATATTCAATTCGTAGATTTCCCCTGTGCAATTAAAAAAAATAGTAAGGCAGATAGTTGAGGCAATAGGAAAAGGGAAAAAAAAAAAAAACATACAACAGCCTCAAATTTTTCCACACATAGTGAAAAAATTTACCTTCCAGAAATAGATTCGCGAGAAGCAAGAAAATGAACATGCAGATCGTCCAACAGCCTCAAATTTTTCCCCATTGTTGAGTTCTTCCCTAGCCACCCACCAAATCTATTAAAATTCCGCTCTCCCTGCAAAGATGATGCTAGCTTTAACAAGTATAAATCTAATGCAACAAGGATGTTTTTCACGGAAAATACCAAAAATGACCAAAATGGCAGATAAGAGGCATACTGATTCAGAATTCCATGTTAATAATCAGTGCATCTCATATAGGCTTATCACATACATGAAATAAATATCACATACCTGCTCAAGTGTCTCCCTTGACCCATGCAACAGTGCCGCACTATTGAAAAACATTAATATAAAAACAATTAGATGGATATTTAAAAAGAGACAGAATCAAGACATTATAGATGATCTTCCCAAGAAACCTACGGAATTATACTGGAAGCAAGGGAACCAGTTTGAGAGAGCTGCCACTGTCGGTATCTTCTTATTTGAACATTGACTATGTCTCCATCTCCAATAGACTCTGCAGCCCGCGCAATCAAATTCATACGTTTAATCCCATTGTCATCCTTTCCAGCCAAACTTGGCCTGTAATTTATATAATTTTCCTGCCAAAATAATACAAAATGAGTTGATAAAATTAACATGAGTTTAATAAATAAGTCAGGTAGTTGAGGCTTCTTCACTGAAGAATGAACGTCAGATGGAAGAAAATGGTTTTTAGAACCATAAAGAAACAAAAGGAACATACTGTAAGAGAGAAAATCCAATAACATATACATATGTAATACCAAGAGATTTTAACATTATTGCCTGCAAAAGCTTGAAAATTGTTAATGAACTTAGTAACTTGCAATGCAAAAAAATGTGCACACACAAGGAAAGAACCTGAATAATAAGAGGGACTAGATCAGGATCACTCATGCTCAGGTCCATTCGCTCATCCATTCTCAGCTTCCCACCATTAAAACCAAACAACCTGAATACAGAAAGGAAGGTAATCACGATGCAGGTACTCAAACAATTCTAATAATGTGATTATAACTCTAAAAGAAAATGCAACTTCAAATTGTAAATACAAAAGTTCTAAGCTTAACCAAAATGTAAGAGAGAAGCTACCAAAGGAAAAAGATAATTACCATACACCTTTACAGATTACAAACAGGTAACAATTTAGTATGCAAGAAATTTGCATTTTGGTTTGAATGATAACATGAAAAGCATAAAAGTATATGGACTATGACCTAACATACATACAAACAGGTATCTGATGGTATTTCAAAGGAAATACTTAAGTGACAATATATATGATAATTCACGATGGAAGCCATATCAATAATATTACCAGGAGCTCTGAACAGACTCAGTGCAGACAATAAATTGCTTCACGGAAATTCCATGCTTAAAATACAAGACAGTTCCATTCAGTACAATAATCTAACACTGCGATAATGCATTTCCCAAATCCATGGTTTAGATCTTGGAAAAATCATCAAATAGAGCCTTGTACATGTTATTACATCACTATAATGAAAATACCGGTGCCTATTTTACCTGAGCAACTAAGTTCATATTAAGTTGAGAGGTTAGACAGTAAGGCAAATATTGGTTCATTTAACAACCTCAAATACTATGAACTTGCCATTCCAACCGCAGAAGAGTCGATCAAGAAATCCGGTGTAACAAAAGTATTTGAAAAAGCATAATACATGTAAAGAAATCATCATGCAATAGCATTAAAAATATACAAACTTATGTCATACTTATCAACAGCTGTGAAGGGTGAAATATCTTCATCCTTTGCACTGCTAAGAAGGCGCTGTCTGATGTCATCATATTTAATTACGGACATAGAGAGGCTCATATATTGCAACTGATTTAGTGCCATGCGCATATCTCCATTAACTCTCTCAGCTAGTTCCTCCAGAGCAATCTAAACAAATAACTGGATGGATAAGAAACTCGTTGACATTGACCAAAAGAAGACGCAAAATCACAGTAATTAAATTAAGATAAAGTTTCATGTCCTATTAAAATGATGTAAGAATTGGATAGAGTAATAGATGGTTGAATTAAATTATTTATAAAATAAATAAATAAATAAATAAAAGAGCCTCAGGGTAGCAACATACAAAACCCTATCATGTATTACCTTATTTACCTAAATAATTGTTTCCAGAATATCATAGATATCAATTCGTGCACTGTTATTATCATTATTTGATGAACCCAATACCTTGTGTTGAAAGCATTCTATTACATGAATTGTGCTTTTATTTCCATGAAACAAAAATAGTTTGAGTTGATTACCATGGAATGATCAGCCTTCTGTAAATAAAATCATCAAACAAAGAAATATATAATTTTAGCATTTACCTCATTAACTTGGAGTCCTTCAGCGTTTGCAACTTGTGATAACCTCTTTGCCATCTATCATATTTTAGAACTAGTGTTAGTAATGTTGCAATTAAATAAATAAATAAAAACAGACCAAAATAATGGAGTCCTTAAAATCAAATTGTAGTTCTTTATGCAATGTAAACTTAGATATGCACACTGTACATCCGCATACAATTGAAGCACAAATAATATAAACAAGAATGTCAAACTCCATCTTCTTAGCCTTATCACAGTACCCCTAGACAAAGGACCAATCAAAATATTAGAATATTATAGACTAGTTCAGAGTTGATTTTAGGGTTGTTAAACTTGAACCCAAAAGCTTAAACTAAGAGGTGGAAGACCCAACTTTTATATCAAGTGGAAACGGACTTCACATTCTTTCGATGTGGGATATATTAACACTCCCTTCACGTGCAGTCTAGATAACACAATGGACTTTGCACGTGGACCAAGAAGGGATGCAATAAAGATGGGTCATTAGGCCCAAACCAAGCCAGCTCTTATTACATGTTAAAAATCAACTCAACTAAAAGCTTAAACTAATAGTTGAAGGTCCAATTTAAATTTTATACTTTAACACGACCCCTCACGTGCAAGCCCATTATCGCTTTGCATGTGAGCCCAAACAACCATGCGCAAATCTTCTTCTTGCATTGTGCTAAAATTGAATTGGGTTGGCGGCAGCGGAACTCGAAATTGTGACCTTTACGTCACCAAGGCTTTAATATCATGTAAAGAACCAACTCAACTATAAAGTTAAGCTAATAGTTGAAGGTCCAGTTTCATTTTTATACTTTAGCAAGGATTAATGGCCAAAATGGTGCCAAAACTTTTAACAAGTCACAATTTTAGTTCTCAAAGACTCAAACTTTAAAAAGGCCAAAATGATCCTTGAGCTTTGATTTTGGGCGTCAAACTCCCCATCTGTAGTCAAAACTATTTGACCGTCAGTTTGTTGACAGAATTTAAAATAAAAATAAATTTAATTATCATGTTTGCTAATGTGGCATTTTAATTACTCATGCAGCGCTGAAATCAATTAATTAATTAATTGCTTATGTGAATGATTAAACTAAATTCTAAGTGACGTCACATTTTGGTTGGTCTGAAATATTTTATTATTATTATTTTATACTGTCAAGTAATATTGTAATGACTTATCCTCTTTTTGATTATGTACTTCGTCATGTCATACCTGATTCTAAAAACTACAAATATAGTATAGACAAAAACCATCAATCTCACCGTTACAAGACTAATGTATTTAATGTTCTCCATATCTAGCTTTCCTCCTATTTCTTGGAATGAGATATCATTATGCTATGAAACATGGGGCATATAAGCCCGGTATGAGGTAGTCACCTTTTCTTTTATACTATATACCATCTAGGCTATAAATTTTTTAACAGATTGCATGCCTTGTCAGTTTTTCCGCACTTTGAGCTTAGTTTGACATCTTTCTTTACCTTATTTTCACAACAAGATACCTAACAATCAGAAGTTCCAACAGGTCTTTCCCTAATGTAACACAAGAGGATAAAAAGGAAGAGAGGAGGACCCATGGGTGGTATCAAGTACAAAATATATATAGTAGTCTAATACTTGAAAACTAAGTAAAGGCTTAGGTACTATTTTTCTCTTTTCGTGGAGATTTTTTGTAGAGTATTGAGAGTATTTTTTTAAGCAAGGGTGGCGGAGGACTTTCATTCCATAAATTATAGACGAAGAGCACAGGTATAGAGCAGAGCCGGAGCGTTGCTGTAACCATGTATATAAAATATTACGAACAGGTTCATTTGATACAGGAATAGACAGATTTCTAAACATATGATACCTGTTGTTTCGTAGGTTTCCGAAAGCTGAGAAGCAAACAGTAGTTCACCAGGCTCTTCAGTTTCTGACTGTAACGGTCGTTACAGATACAAATAATTGGAACTTTGGAAATTTTGATGCTGGCAATGAGATCAGCAACTCCACCTCTATCTCCAGCAGACATACCATCAACTTCATCCATTATTAGCACAGTCTTTGGATGCTTCGATCTGCAATTTCAATTGACCATTAATTTGAGAAAATGTTCCAGGTATAGTCTATGCAGTTCAGCAACAGGACAATACCAACCGATTCATGTTAACACTCAAGGCTTCATTGCTAACAAGTTCTTTGATAGAATTCGCATTGCTTCCACCAATTCCTTTTTCAATTTTGGAATCGGCCTTTCCACGACTGTCACTAGCATTTACCTAAAATTGGATAAAAGAATGTGCATAATGAAAATCTCAATCCAAAGGTAACAGTTTGGTGATATAATCAGGTAGAGATCTAATAATCCAGAAACCCAAACATTGTCTGAAAAGAAAGATACCTCAATTGCCTGAAAACCAAGCATCTGACTGACCAACTTAGCTGATGTAGTTTTTCCTATACCTGGTGTTCCACTTAGTAACACGGCCTTTTTAGCAGCAGAATCACTTTGTTTTTTGCCTTTTCCCTTCTTACTAGTATCAAGAAACTGTTCATTCCAATGTGCTAACCAATCATGAAGCTGTTTAACCTGCACAATAACATTGGAGTTCATTAATTAGTGTCTCAAGAATAATACAATCTGAGTGCAAGACTGATGTATTAAGATGCATACCAGTGATTGATTTCCAATTATGTCATTTGGAGTTTTTGGTTTATATTTCTCCGTCCATGTTAAAGAAGACTGCTTGGTATTTTGATCTTTCCGCTTAGCAGGGGAGGTACTTGAGGCCAAAACTTTACGGGCTACACTTGATGCTGATGAATTGTTGGAGCTATCTGCAGAAAGAATCATTGCTCCAACATATTAAAATAAGAGTATGAAGGTAGTACAGAAGATATAGACAAATGAAAAAAAAAATGCAAATACAATTAGGTCAGTATCATAAGCATCCCAACTGCAAACACCATGAAAGAATTTATGCCACATCTTATGTATAATTGAACAGCAAGGCACAATATCCCATGCGGCAAGACATGTCATCTGTACACCATGGGCCTATAGCCTTGACAAGATAGAAGTACAGTTTTATGCTTGAACTTGATGATATATGTGAGACTCTTCAAACAACATAGTAATGAGCATACCACAAAGAAGGCACTTTACAAGCACAATGATATATCTCAATGAAAGGGTGGTTATTGTATTTGTAGGCATACTCTTAGGGTCACTTTTCTGAGGACTTTTCTTTGGAGGAGATGCAACGACTTTATCCACATGTTTCTTTGATTCTTCCCGTGAAGCCGCTTTTCCACGATTTGATGCGCGAATCATATCAAACAATCCATCCTCAGTAAGAAAGACAGTACTATACAAAGAAATTTAGAAGAGAAAAAATTATAAAAAAAAGGGAGGAAACGAAAATGGTACAAGAGCACGAGGAACTTAAAATAAAAAGAATGCACATGTCCATGTATGAATATCAGAGCAACAAACCCCAGCTCTTTGGCTTTGGCGGATTTACGTCCTCCAATATCTTCATCACATAAAAGATAATTCTGTAAAGATACAATGTTAAATGCATGTCAGAAACACCATGGACATTCAAGCAAGCATACAACTAACAGAAAAAAATGGATACCGTTTTTTTGCTGACAGAACCAGTAATACGACCCCCATGACGCTTAATCAAATCTTCAGCTTCTTCTCTTTCTAAACTGTATGATAAAAGTTCAAGGTCATTCACACACTCGGGTTGATGCAATGTAGTTAGTCAAACACAATGTAACATTCAATAGCAAGTAACAGATGTGGTCACTATTTCAAAAAAAAAAAAAAAAGGAAAAACAATCTCAAAATCACAATGCATGCACAAGCAGTGATTATACGAAATACAAGCAAAATCATTAAAGACATCTAACCCGCCAAAAAGATCATTTATGGCAAGGACTTTTCAACATATTTCCCACCAAGTGAAATGTACATGAAGCTGAAATGAAATACCTGTCAAGCGTTCCACTAATTACAAAAGTAAACCCTGCTAAGCAATTGGGAGCACCTTCAGGAACTTCCTGGCGTAGACAAACACACACAAAAACACAACAAAATAAACAAATAAGAATATATAGCAGCCTTAAGAATAGTATTTAGCACTTGTATCTGATATAACCCACAAAATACTCACCTTCTCTCCTTTGTGGGGAGGATCCTTCCTTTCTCCGAAATTCATGAATCCACGTCCACCGCCTCTGCCTCTTCCTCCAGCTGGAGTTGCTGATGAACCTCTTCCACCACGGCCCCTTCCAGCAGACTTGAGAGGAGATTCAGTAGCTTTACCTTCATCCTCGTCACTTTCATCGATATCCACAGCTTTCTGTGCAACCCCCCTACCCGAAGCACTCTTTAATTTCTTATTGGGAGTGGCATCAAGCGAGTTTTTCTTTGAACTGTGTGGGACAAAATCGTCATCGTTATCATCCTCATCTTTTGCCATGATTAGTTTTTTTGAAGGTGGAGGCTTCAGTGGTTCAATATCCTTTCCTGCCTTTCGTTTTCCAGGAAGATCATCTATTTCCTTATTATTTTCATCTTTTGGCTTCTGTTTGTCTGTCGCAAAATACTTGCTAGTTTTCCTTCTTCCAGAGCTTTCCTGGCCACCATGCACCTGGGGTTGTGCCAAAGTTATTGATTGAAAAATAAAAGACAACCTTACTTCAGCTGTCCTGGAATAAATAAAGAGTGGGAAAAAAAAGTATCTAATTGCACATCCAATCTCCATTTTATTTTGTTAGTGTCTCAAATCTTCAACATATATAACTATGCAACTAGAAATGCAGTCTCCTTCATGTATGACCCTTCAGGTTTCCTATATGCTTAACAGAAACCAATAATCCAACAACAAAATTATTTTCTCTCATTATCTTTAATTTTGTTTTTTGTATTCTGTTTAAAATAATCTTTCACTCAATAGAGAAAGATGACAGAAAGGATTATAATGTTGACATTGTTTTTCAACCAACTCTTGGGAGCCATGAAAACAGAGGTAGAATGTAGAAAAACTACTGGGGTTCCACAGTAAACAAACAGAACATGACACTTCCAAAACCCTAGACATCTGCTAAACCCATGAATTCTTTATATAAATGATAAAACCCAGATGCTTAAGGTACATTAAATGTTGCCCGACAGGATGAAAGTGATGAAAATTTATCTGAACACTTGCACAAAATACCCAAACCCAAATGCTAAAGCAAGCAACTTTTATCCAAATCCAGATGCTGATGCTACATAATTTATGGGTTCAAAAACGAATAAAAGTTTCGTCTAACTAAGAAACAGAACTACTCACAGGCTTGTCTGGCTGAGATTTTGCAGAAGCAGGTGTCTCTGCACCACTTGGAGCATCATTTGCAGGCTTTGCAGCATTGTTCTTGGCATGTGCCTTCACAAACCACTTCCTAATATCTGACTGCAATTCAAGGAAAACCCAATATCTCAGATCAAACCATTTCAATATACATAGATATCACAAACATAATGACAACAAATACAGTTCACATTAATAACCCAATACAAGAAAACATAAATAAATAATAAAAATTGCTAAAATGAGTAAAAACAAACAAGTATAAACCCTAACTCACCATGTCTATAACAATCTTTTCCTTTGAAATCCGGTTTCAAAGCCCAATCATCAGACCACAAATGAGCAAGCTGTCAACGTTTAACACTAAGATTATCACAATGATTTACTCATGCTACAATTGACGCATTATATAATACTAGAAAGAAAAAAAAAGTATAATAACAATCACAAGGGCAGAGAATTGGGACTAGGTTATTATTTAATGCATAGTTTAGAGCAAAGAAGACAAATGTTGGCGAAGACCGACGGAGGCCGAGAACGGCGGAGGCGAGATCGACGGTGTGGACGCTGTGAGCGGAGGAGCAGTGGCCGCTCTGTGATGTTCAGATATGGAATTGAAGTGGAAGAGGAAGAGAGATAGATTAGAGAGAGTGATGAGAGATAAGTTAGAGAGAAAGAGGAGTTAGAGGAAGAGAGATTTGTTTTTTTTTTTTTCACACCTGCATGTCCATCACATAGGCACCCACATGTCCATTCACATAGACATTTTTTTCCACATCAGCATCCATGTAGGCGTTTTTTTACAGCGAGGCAGTCAACCGTCCACGTGTGCAACAATTAACGGAAAACTTGACGGGAAGTGACGGCAGATACTAAATTGGTTTCAAAATAAAAATTTAGGTACTAGATTGGGTCGAAAATAAAAGTGTGGGTGCTAACTCTGGTACAACAAAAGTTTGGGTACTAAATTGAGTTTCGCGTGAAAGTTTGGGTACTAAATTTGCCTTTATCCCGAAAATAAAAGGTTAATTAAAATTTCCTATTATGTACTATCACTTATTTTAATTAACTATCTTAAACTACCAAATTAACGTTTAAGTACCATGTACTCTCATTGCGTTAACAATTAACTCCTACGTCCAAATTTTTCTCAAATTTCGTCCGTTAATAGATGAAAAAACCAAAATGCCGTTTGTTTTTTTATTTTTATAATAATTATTATTAAAAAAAGGACTTCATCCTCTCCATCTCCACCACGAAGAAAAACTTCAACATTGTTTTTCATTGAATAACAAGGGCAAAATCATCATTTTTACAAAAAATTAAAGATTCCGTCAAAGTTAACTGATGAATTTGAACGAATGACATAATTGTTAATGAAATGAAAGTATAAAGTAGTTAAAAGTTAATTTGGTAGTTCAGGATAGTTAATTGCAAATTGGTGATAGTACATGTAGTAAATTGTAATTAACCCTAAAAAAAATCTCAATAAATTTTATACTCGGATGAGTATTTTTATTTTTAAAATTTTAAGGATAATTAAATAGAAGTTATTTATTGTTGTATATTATTTTTGAATCTTATGAGTATGTGTTTTAAAAGCTCGAGTGATACTAACTAACTTATTATATAAATGTTATTGGTAATT
>JAYMTK010003336.1:0-12407 GCA_036897405.1 Pelargonium myrrhifolium | reverse complement strand
GTCATCTCTTATTGATTGACACATCACTTTGTACAACAATTTTTGTACAAAATTTTGTACATATAGCATTACTCTAACTTATATTATAAACTATGAGCCATTAGATTATGTATTATAATAATTCATCTTAACCATTCATTTTTGTCTATGTAGATGCAATACTTGATTCCACTTCTCGTCTCTCGTGTTTTTGTCATAATTCGATCAAGTAGGAAGTTGACTTGCATTGTATAATTGTGTTTCAATTTAAGAACAATTAAACAGATTAAGATTCTTTTCATCAATCTACACAATTATTAAGCTAGTCAAAATTTACCAATTGATCAACCAATTCATGTACTTAATTGGTCTACTTATAAACACATCCATGCACATTAGTGTACAAACATCAACCTTTTCAATTCAATAAATATCTATTTATCGCAACGAACATATCCGATACAAGTTGTTGAAGAAGAAAACAATATTTCAACATCGTACATAATAAGTACATACATCATGCGTAACATTACAAACCCATAAAAATAACAACTTACATGTACACATATACCCGCTTTGATTTTCTAGACTAATTGGATGAAAAGAGTGATTGTGATCATTAGTCATGAGTAAAGGAGGGATGTTACATTACATAAAAATCATTTACCATCTTAACTAATAATACCTAATTACTAATATGTGTTAATCCTAAAATAATTCTTTTTTGTTAATAAATAAGAATTGATGCTATATTTGTTTGGCCTCCTAATTATTAGGAGGAAGTTACTAGTTATTTGTTAACTCCTGCATTATCTTCAGCAGCTCCTCATTTATCTCCCATTCTCTAACTGCCCACCCCCTCTCTCTCTCTACAATATCTACCTGCCGCAACTACGAACTGTTACAGTCAATCACAGTCTTCACAATCCAACCTTCTCTGTCTCTGTCTGCGCCAAAATTAAGGTTAAGGTTTGTTACTCAAGTCTCTGTCTCTTCCTTGTCCCCAACATTCTCTGTTCTTTGTTTTTCGTTAGTTAAATTATCTTACACTTTTCTTGTTTCATTACATTTTTTGTTTCTTTGCCAGCTTCAATGGCTTTGAGTTATTGCTCCAACTGGGGCATCAACCCTGCAACTGCCACTTCACTAGAGCTCACCGCAACAGACCTCTTTGCTGCTGATTTTCACTGCACCAATCAATTTCCCGCAGCTGATTATAACGATTGTGTTCTTGATCATGATCCAGATCAAGACCCGTTTCTCTGTTATGACAACAACTATGCCATCAATCTCCTCCCTTACTTCTCTTCCCCTTCCGACAACCTCGTCTCCCTCACCCCTGACATCTTTCCCGCCGACAACAACTACGACTCCTCGTACCACTACCTCAAGCGCCGCAAGAGCTTCGAAGACTGTTTTGACAATGTTAATGTTAATGTGCCCTGTTTTCTTGATGGGTTTAATGTCCCCAACTCCTACCCTGCTGTGGCTCCAGAGTTTCTGCCTCCGCCGTTGCCGGAGTTTCAGGTCCGGGCGCCGACTTATGCTGAGGAGGGTGGTAAGAAGAATGGTGGAAGCTTGTCTGCGCAGAGCATGGCGGCGAGGCAGAGGAGGAAGAAGATAACAGAGAAGACTCAGGAGCTGGGGAAGCTAGTTCCTGGTGGGACCAAGATGAACACAGCTGAAATGTTCCATGCTGCTTCCAAGTATGTCAAGTGGTTACAGTCTCAGGTTGCAATTCTTCAACTCATGGCCTCATTTCAGGAGGAGGAGGAGGAGGCAAATAAAGTACCATCTGAGCTACAGGTGCTACTTGGGTCTCCAATGATACAAGAGAAACTGTATTCAGAGGAGAAGTGTTTGGTTCCAAAGAAATTTGTTGAGCACTTGGCAAATGATGCTCACATTCAGTCCAAACCTTTGATTCTCAAGGACATAGATAGATTGCTTCTTCAGCCCAAGAAATAGTTCTTAATTATGATTAGTAGATGTTAGATTGTTGTTGTTGTTATGTGTTTTCTTGAGTTGTTTTTATTTTGTTATTATGTGCACATTCAGCTGCTAACCAGCTAGGTAGGTTTAATCAGATCTTGTAACTGTAAATTGCTCACTTACAAGAAATGAATGACTGCTAATTTTGTTTCTTCCTTCATTTCATGAGCATTATAGATTACTGTTCTAATGCAAAATCTTTGTGCTTCACCCATTCAAGGACTAGACAATGATCAATTGATCTGTTTTTATTTGCATTAATGGGTTATAATTTTGTTAGCAACCTAACCAATTATTTCTTTAAGTTACATTCCAAAATTGTTGCCTTTATTTAAGAGTGTAATAATATTATCACATTTAAGAAGAAAAAAATGGTCATAACATTATGTCTATAAATTTTCATGTATAGATGATCCATAATACTTGTGTAGAGCTGTGAATCCTCAGCGAAGTTGCTAAACTGCCAAATTGGCGTCCCATCAACCTAACTCACAAGAGCAGTATCCACACAAGAATGATCCAAATAAAGCATAGGTCCACACTAGGAATGCTCAAGCCAGCAACCACTGGGCTATCAAAGATAGGAACTGAACGAGGAAAAAGTTCAGGCCTTACATAACCGAGCACCTTCTTTGATAATTCGGGACTAAAAGAATACGGTTCAGAGTCTGTGTGAAGAGATCAGACAATATCCTGGAAATCTGCAGAAGGTGATTGGCAAGAAAATGCATATGATGGGCTATGTTCAAACAAAGCTAAACAAGGTAATGTGCACAGATCAATCAAACTACCCAGCAACTACATTTTATGAGCCATGCCTTGTTTTGGCTCCTGCAAAATGACACAAGTGCTCCCAATCAAGATTGAATTTGAGTAATGGCTACCCTATCCTGTATTCCAATCATTGAACCATGAGAAAAAAGATACTACATTGTAGCATTTTCATGTTTCAGAATGTAGAATTCACAAGTTTACAACACAAAAATGCAATGCAAAGGGGAAAAGATTTTTAAGCAGTTAAATTTTCCTCTGGAAACACTAGAACTCCCAGAACACCAAGGGCAAGTACATTTATATGATATCCTTTCAGAGATTTACAACAGAGCCTCAAAGCCAAGCACAAAGTTCACATATCACAAGATGGCTAGAGGATGAAATCGAGAGTCAATCCCTATGTGAAAGAAGGAATCTTTCAGGCATTCAAGAGCCACACATAATTTGTGGCAAATGCGATACCCGTCTAGTCATGATCATCTCACAAACATTCTTTCCTTGATTGAAATGTGAAGTTCATCACTTAATCAGGCCAGGTGTATTAGCATGTTTTTTAGATCTGGTACCATGTACCCTCTTTGGCTTTGGCACTTCGGTTGTCAAGGCATACATCTTTACAGCAAACAATTCATCTGGGAATCCCTTTTGGTCCTGCAAATCAGGATCAGCGTTATATAGTTCTGCACTAGTTTGTCTTTTCGATGAAAGAAACCCCCCAGCTCCAAAAATGATTACTAAACAAAATTAATCAACCCAATTTAGAACATTTATCTTATAGCTTATATTTCCTTCAACTTTTCCAGGTTCTAAATGGAGCATTAAGGAACAACCGACACTCAACTTGAATATTAAATAGAATCAAACTGACTATTTGAGTTAGTAAATGTGAAGACATATACCTTTGATTTGTAAAGATGCAGTCCACACCTTCTAAAAAGCTCTTTGAAGTATAAATCAGACCTTGTAATGCTTCGATCTTCTTTGTCTAATACAAATCCTGTAAAGAGACAATTTTAGAAATTTAAAATAAAGCCAATGTTGTGGCTTTCATGTGCATGTCAAAAGGAGGTTGGGAACAAGCATTAACAGTGTAAGCAACTGTAATAAATAGAAACTGAGACACAGAGCATGGTACCAGATCTTGCAAGGTTCTCTTTCAGGACAAAAAATCCATCAGGTTTGAGGCCAACCTAAAAGTACATAGCAGTTAGTAACACTAGTAATTTGAAATGACGAGCTTGGTATTTATTCAACCACACTATGTAACAACAAGGAAAGCCTATCTGCGCCGAGGCTTTCCCTGTGTACTTGAGCAGTACCTTTCTGTTTCTTAATAGTTTCCTTAATATATATTAAAAAGCTAGAATACTGAACATACATTATACAACTAGTGCACAAAGTGGAGTGCTCTACTTATATATGTTTAATGTCACAAAAACAAACATCAGTTAAAGAGGAAAAGAAAGGACACAACAGCTCAGGAGCTTCAAAGGACAAAGAATAATGATGAATAGGAGAGTGGAGTGGAGGGCAAGGAAGCTCAGGAACTCAGCAAATATCAGGTTTCAAAATTTCAACATTCAGCATTACTAAGAAAAGTCAACAAATGGTGCGCTTTATACTAAGTTACATACTTTACTCAGTTAAAATAAAATGGAGTATGAATGGGTTGACCATTTTGCAAAGAGCTAAGTTTAGAAAATTACTGACTTCCATCATAATGCCACAGAAATAAAGAGAAAAAATTATATTTTGATCTACTATGATTTTATGCAGATGATTAGTTTACCTTTGCTCTATTGAAAAAGGACACAAAGTCATCATCTGCAAGATGCCCAATACACCACTGAATCCAAATAACATCGTATCTTTGAGCATCTGGTGTGAATTCCTACATTGATCAAGTAAAAAAAAATTAAAAGCAAAATAAAGAAACAAAAAAAGAAGTAAACTGTTATGGTAAAGGACAGGAGACTGAAGTAAGCAAGAGATATGGTTTAATGGTTCGATTTGAGGCCTACCTCAGATCTCCTATTGTTTCAACTTAGCATATGTAAACCTTGTTTATATACTCTTGTTAATTATCAGGATAGAAGGTGTTTCTCTAATTACATTATACATGTCTATGAAATGCATACGCATTTACACGATTTAGAGGCCAATACTTTTTTCTGATATGGAAATACAACCTTATGCATTACATAAAACGACATCATACCAATGTGACAATTTGCAAAGTCATTCAAGAATGCATCGGATACTTTGCAATTTACAATTACTCTAATATCACATTGTTTACTTAAAACTTTTTTAAAAATTACCATATGTATGTTCTCTAAAACTGAATGCTGCATATTGCAATTGAAATCTATAATTCCTTTACTTAGTGAAGTCACTGTGACACTTTAACTACACCCAAGAAGTTTTTTTCATAAGAGTGTGCGTGCGCGCATTCTCCATGATCATTACCTGAAGTGGGACACAGAAAAAATTAGTGGCTTTGTGAGTATCTGTGTTTCCAGGAACCAAACTTTCACGAGCAGCTTCTAAAAAATGAGATACAGGCTCAAGAAGATCAACCTGGATTCAGGAAAGGAAAAGTTCAAAGTAAAAATGCTTACATACTGATGTGATAATTAAAGAAGTGTAAGACACATTTATATGTATTCATATTGACATTATTAAGCTAATGTAACATAGACACATGACATTCAATTTATTTATTTTTATAAATTTATTCTATTTACTTTTTAGACTTGCGAACAAATAAACTGGAATTTTAGCTTTACCCCAAGGATCTAAGACAAATGGATCCGAGTGAAGAAACAGATGTTACCTCATTAAAATGTCGTATGAGAAGATTCTTGGTAACTCTCCCAATGCCAGAGCCGCAATCTGCAATAGCATTGATCATTTTCAAGATTTTCCATAGTCAAGTACCTAAAACCATTATGTCTTAGAAATGGAAGTACAATTCTGTAACTTATAGTTCTTTCCCAGAAGTGCAAAAAACTGAACATCACACAGTCAACAGTCTCAGTTGAAATACCTTTTCAAATGGTTGCATTTGAAATGCATAACTACAAACTAGTCCTCTATGCAATTGAAACAGCTTTTTTATCCACAACTGTAGAAAACTAGAAACTGTTGTATTTGTTCTATCTATGGCGAACTTACTGATGAATAAAAACATCCTACATCAACCACCTTGTAAAAATACTATAAACTAGATTCTGATAAATTATGCATACACGTAGTGCTGAGAATTCATGAAGATTTCTGTGAAAGCTATAGTATTCAACACAAATTCCTCTATCAATTATGTTCACTACAGGTTTAAACAATTATCAACCATTCAAATATAACCTATTTTTAACAGTGATCATAGGTTTGCAGAGTGTCAAAGAGAGTACCAAGAGCCACAAGGTGCCTGTTCCTACCACCACTTTCGAATCTTTCAGAAAAAAGAGTCTTGAGAAAAGCTTCACTAGTGGTAACATCTGGCTCACTCACATGCCCGTAACCTCCCAGTACTCCATCCACTGATGCCTCCACACCCTTTTTTCTCAAAATACACACAACAACATCAAAATCACTCCTTTAACACCTAAAATAGCAGAAAAGGAAGGGGGTTTTGCAATTGTGATATACCTGCCAGTACCCGACGCCATTTTGATACCACTCGGACTTCTTTTGATCGTCGCCGACCTGCTCCCGCCACATCTCGTCGGCGCTCTTAAATTCCCGGCCGTCGGAGTCTAACCCGCCGATATCCATTTCCGTGAACCTCGCAACGCACCGAAGCGATTCTGACCCAACTTCCTCTCTCCGGTGGGAACGGACCGTCGACGAAGAGGAAGAAACAACCCGCAACCTAGGCGTAGGTCTGGTAAAGGGTCGAGCCAATAGTCCGGTTGGACTCGGTAACGACCCGATTACCATAGCCGTAGGATCCAGTTTCAGGGCTTGGAGTTGGAACTCGTTACGAGATGAAGGGCATTAGAGCGGCCCAGTGGTTTACGGCCCAAAATGTTATCTTTTTGAGATCCAACGGTCAAAATTTGACCAGATGTATCCCAAGGTTGGTTTGAAAATTATACCCGCGAGCAAAGCAGAGCTGACCACAGATAGAAATGGCTTCACGTGATTACGATAATACAATAGTAAACATATCATACTAACTAACTTCATTCTATTCTGAAATGACACTCATTTTAAGACGGATAGAGTATTCTACAAAGTGTCTGAATCATATATTGTTTGTTGCAATTCAATAATAGCTGGTCTTTCGTTTGATTCTCTAGACAATGAAGCTTTCACTTTCTTTAAGCAGATGCAACAAAATGAAATGTTTCCTACCCAATTTTCATAATCCACTGTTATGAGTTCTTGTGCTCAGACAGTGCTTTATTCATCCTGTAGAAAATTCCTGTTCTGATTTGAACTTCATGTTAATATATAGATTGATGCAGTGTTTCGTGTCATACTTGTTGCATCTGCCTTGGAATAAAGCATGGAAGTTCTTGTAGACCGACCATTAATAAGAACATGCCAAATGATTTAGATAATAATGTTATAAATGGCTATAGATATTTGATCCCATGTCAGTCTAAAAAATTGCTCAAAGAGATCCCTACTTTAGCCACTTCTAGCACAACAAAATGCTAATGATACCATTTTTATTTCTCAATTCTTATTGGGGTGTCCCAATGAGTAACTGTTTACAACAAAGAGTAGAAAAAACACCAAAACAATCAAGCCAGTTCATAAATTACATCTGGTTCCAGCACAGTCTATAATTACTGTGTCACATGATTACCAAATAAAAGGGGTAAAATGGGCGATAATTCACCAAGAGAAATCTATCAGAAGTTTTATTTGCTACTGCATATACTGATTACCAAGGAATTTCCTGACCATCCCAGGCAAAGAACTTGCCATTGTCATGGATCTTTGCATTGTTGATGATGCTCAAGAGCTTCTCCACTGAGAACTCTTTGGTGAAAAGCTTGCCTTTGGGAACATTTCTCTGAAATGGCTTGGAGAGATCTGTGTCAACTGTACCTGGGTGCAATAAGATGCATATAATTGGATCCTTCCTTCTTGCAAGCTCCACTGAAACAGTTTTTGTCACTGCAAGAATCAGTTCACAATGAAGTTTTAGCAACTGAAACAAACACCACAAGGTCACCTGGTTATTTTCTCTTTTACTTGTCCTGACAGAATAGCTTGGTGCACGTTTATTTGCTTCTCAATTTTCCTACTTCCACACCATTGCCATCCAAACTAAAGTGTATATGTTCATGAATGAATTGAACCGAGTTATTCATTTAACATTGGCAACTAGCATGAACAACCACATAACCAAACAAGATTTTTTTCTGAACTCCTTGAATTATTATCTAATGTCATCATATTTTCACAAAGATCTATCATTTATTTGAAACTATGAGCTTAAAACAATACCAACCCAAATATCATAGGAATACTAAATCCTAATATTTAGTACAAGATCACTTTAAAGAATTCATACACTGGTTGAGAGCAGTCTTTGAAGCTCGATATGAGTGCCAGCCACCAAGGTTATTGTCACCAATAGATCCCACCCTAGCACTCAAGTTAGCCATAATTGCAACATCCCTTCCAGTCCCCAAACCTCCTCCAATTTTGAGAAGGGGCCACATGTGCTGCGATCGCAAGATACAAAAATAGAAATGTAGTACACAACAATTATAAAGCTTATAAATAAGACAGGTGCAGAAACTGTATTTGATGCTAACCAACAACTAATCACACAATACTTGAAGGACACTAAGATGCTATCCAAAGCAATAGGTGCTCCTAGAGGCTCTACTTCACCCCACGATACTTGAAGGGCATGCGAAGATACCGAGGCTCACAAGACACCCGCAAACGGTGCACCTAGGAAGCTATAGTAGAGACCAAGCTCACAATGGGCCCGCGGTGGACCCTGCATCACCAACAACCATTCCTACCAAGGTGTTTTCGAATCTCCCTGAGTAAATTTAACTCTCATGCTTGAAGTGGATTCTTGGGCACACGCTCAGGTCTCCCGCTAACAGTTTGCTACTGTTGTACATGCTCCAGGAACCTAAGAGCAAGGACCATAGCTTCCAACACCATCCCCCAGGACCTTAGCCTCCAGCTTCGTCCCCCATGACTCCAGAGTTAAACATATTCATCACAACTACCTCAACATATGGATAAGACAACAAATCCTAGAGTGCTCCTTTAACTTGAGTCAAAGAGTTGCATCACTTATTGCATACCTAACTTCCAAATATAATCATATTAACAATCACATAACAAGGCTCAATACTTTTGGGGGCAGTTGTGCATATAGATTTTTTTTTCTTTTGATGAAATATAATCGTTTTAATCTTCAATTACAAGTAATGTAAAAAAACTGATATATGCTCACTCATGCTAGCTAGACTCACACATCTTTGATCTTTCCACCATGCTTATGTTGGGGAAAAGCTTTTTCCAACATTTTTATACAGGAAAAATGAGATAATTGAACATATGGCAAGTCGTGGAATTATTATCACTAGCACTGAAAACACATTCCTCTCAGAATCTCAATAGTAAGGTTGAAAGTGAGCATACCTTCATCACTAGAACAGGACCGACAGCATTTATCTCATAGTTAAGAAGCAAAGATGACTTCTCTACTTTCTTCAACGTCGTTTCTGTACTGGAGATTAAAGAAAACAACATCATTTACCTGCCTGGGTTAAGGAAGAAAGGCAGAAATCAATTTAATTAAAATTACATAACTGTTTGGCTTTTAATTTATGGTTAGACAATCTGTTAAAGATGTTCAATTTTTTCACTAAGCTAAAAATCCTGGTTTAAGCAATAACAAAACATATATACCTGGTTGCAGCACATTTGGTATTGAAAGAATACCAGATGCATTAATAAGAAGGTTTAAAGAGCCGTATTGTTCTCCAATTGACTTCGCAGAAGCCTGAAATATGATGTTAGGATGAATGGTTCAATTTGAAGATTTCTAAAATATATTGTTGTGATAGATGGCGAATAATTTCTCAAAAAATAGGCAGTTGTCTCTTACCAGGAAGTACGTAACAAACAACAATCACAAAAACCACAGAAGAGGTTGATAATGATAATGTATGTCAAAACATCTCCAACAGTCCAACCACATCTAATCATATTTTTTCAAGCTTACTATGTTTAACTGAATCAACACTTGGCATATATTTCCAACAAAAAGTAAGGTTATTTGTCAAGGTAAAGTTTCTATTTAGTTTGGACAAATGAGCAAGGTAATTGAATCAAAGCTGTCATCACCTCTATGCTGCTTTCATCGGTCAAATCCAACCGTAGGATTTCCAAACGTTCAGGAAACCTATTTTTCAAATCATGAAGGCCGGTTGACCCTTCTGGATTGCGGCAAGTAGCAACAACTTGTCCTTTCTCATTTTTCTCCAGCAGTTGCTTAACCTACGTACGTGAGGTGCAAAAGAAGTCAACATAATGATTTTGAAGTTTTTATTAAGGTAAGGAGATTCACAAGAAGTTTCTAGATTGTTTGTGATTTCTTGTTTTAAGAAAGAAAAACACATAGGGAACTACATTGTTGCACTGAATAGCTCACTTCAATGCCATATACATATATGGAACAGTTACAACCAAAACAGGTATCTCAATGCATCTTGAAAAGCTAAGTGAAAGAGACACCACTGGCACAAATTCTGCCAATCCAAATCACACTTGGCACTTTCTGAATAGACATGATTTGTCATTCAAGCAAATGCTTTTACCTGTTCTAACCCCGAGATTCTCAACTTCACTTTGGTTATGGTTTTGCATCAACTTTTCCATTTTCTATATAACTTAAACATACACATTGTCCTGCGATCCCTAAATTCTTCAGTCCCACACTCCCACTCAAAAGAAGTTTAAAACAACTACATATCACAATTCTTTTCAGCAAAGCAAGAGACCCCTTTGTCCTGATTCATGAAGGGTGCTAAAGAAAATTCACAATTCTATTCTGCTCGGTATTTGTTCATTGTCATGAATCTTAATAAACAAAAAAGCTATCAACTTGGACACAAAGTAGAGGAACCCACAAAGCTATATCTCAAAAATGACGAGAAAAGTAAGAAAAGGTTACAAATTGGAGGCCAATTCCTCTAGAAGCGCCCTGAACCATGGAAACACCACCTTCCCACTTAGCGGAAGCAACAGAAGAAGAGAAGGAAGCTCTAATTGGGAACAGTGATCTGAGGCCCACCAGCTGCGCCGCCATGACAGCTCTTTGGTTAATTAGTATAAAATGCCTCATTTCTCGACGAATCCAATCCAAGGACTTGGAGATGAAAGTCGAAAAATGAACTTTTCTGAATGTGCCAACGAATCAGTTGTTTCTATCTTGTTCTCAGTGCCTAATCACTTGCACTCGCCGACTCGCCGTTTTAGTCGTTAAGTTAGGTAAACAATAAATGGTACTTGAAGTTCATATTAATTGCAGCAGTATTTTATGAAGTTGGGCTCATCTTATTTTAGCCCAACCCAATCTGGGTTGGGCTGCCTTTCTTTCAACTTCAGTAAATCACAAGAGAATAAGATGGGGCCCATCTTACTTTTTTTTTTTTTTTTTTTTTGAGAATAAATACTTTTATAGATTACAGATCATTACATAAAATACATGTTGATTTAGTTCTGGTTTCAAATTTTAGAATTAACAAGAAATTGGCTTCAGAATCACTGGACAACATTGGAATAAAATGCTTTACAAGATCATAGCAGAAGTTTTGGCTAACAGGTTTAAGAAAAGTTATTGGCTCAATCATTTCTCTTTTTTCAAAATGAGTTTATTCCTCGAAAGAGAATTTAGGATAATATCAATTTGAATATGTTCAAATGGTAAAACATTTAAAACGGGGCACAAGATGAATGTTAGCAATACTTATGATAAAGTTAGATGAGATCATCTTATGAAAATTATGAAAACCCAGGGTCTTTGGAGTTTGGACAAATAGAGAAGTCTCGTCTTTCACTGGATTTCTATAGTATTGTATGGTGTTATGCGCGTTTAATGAAACTTGCTCATCAACTTTTCAAAAATAAGAAGGGTGTTTCGAATATTTGCCATTTTGTATCTTGAGCATGTTTCTTGGACTGTTTATATTTTGTTATCTTCAATGTGATTATGGAAATTATATAAAAAAAAGATATTGAAATATAAGAATTAATTTATACACAAGTTATAAGCCCTAGCCCCTAGTCAGTCAAGTTGGCAAAGTAGTGACTTGAGATAAAAGAATATATCTAGCTATATAAACACACACAAGATGCAATATAATAAACTCTTTTTAGAAAGAGAAAAACTATCTAGCTACTAATTGGCCATGATAGGATATATATATATATATATAATGCAGACTCAAAAGAAGTAGTAAACCAGATCCCCATTTAGATATTTGTTTTGTAGAGATGGCACCATCTTCATCAGCACCATGTATAACAGTTCATAAATAGTAGCTGTTGTGTTTTGGACATCATATGATGTATGTATGTTATTTCAGAGTTTTTTTTTTTTGACAACTACCTATTTTATTTATACATAGTTTAGTTATTCACACCTCCCACAATTTAATAAACTCTTT
>JAYMTK010003335.1:0-12407 GCA_036897405.1 Pelargonium myrrhifolium | reverse complement strand
GTTCATATTCGATAGTTGATAACATAATTAGTTTAAAACTTTATATTATTTTTGTGTTAAATATTTACATATAAATTACTTCTAGGTGTATTTTGAATTTTTTAGTATATATATATATTTTAATTTTCTACATATTTTTAGGTATTAATCATGTATTTATGACACCATAAATCACATGCTGACGGCAGCGTATCCTACCCGGCCGGTTGGCCCGGTCGAACCGGTGCTCTGACAGGGTCGCTCACCGGGCCGGTTTTTAAAACATTGGTAAATATGGCTTTGTATGAACCATTGGCTAGATGAAGTGAGAACGAGATGCTGGTGGCTTTTCGCATGTTATGGCCTTCATTAAAAACATCAATGCCTCTCTTAATAGGACTGTAACATTATGGCATTATGCACATTGGCATGAATGTTTCTTCTTACTTCACTTAGGTGTTGAATAGTGCATCCACAAGGACATTTAGTCATACCAGTTTACTCTCATATTGGAAATAATTTGAATATCGGTTGGTTATTCTAGTATTTTACCCTTGTTCACAGCCACAAGGTCAACTTGTGATTGTTAATGATAGGAACTGGTCTGACTGCTGAAATAATGTTAAGATTTGTCTAACTGGTGCTTCATAGACCATGGTACATTAGCACAAAAAATGTTCTCATCTATTAATTCGTTGATCTAGACGCACCTGCAGGCTCTAATTTCATGGCTTTGTGTTCCACCATAGCGCTCCTGTAACATCTTATCTGAGTATACGAGGAACATAAGGCTTTTATAATATATACATACATATTATCAGAGGAACCTGTGTGGTTTTTTAGTCCATTTTTTTTCCATTTGTGTGTGGGAATGCTGGACTGTTAGTGGTATCATTCTTATCCTTTGTAATTGATCGTGGTAGATGGTTGGAATGACATTTCAGTTTATTTATTTTTTTTACTAGTTCTTATGCTATCATCTTAATTTTCATTTGATTGAATTTGAATTGGCTATGCAGAAAGCTCAAAAGATACAGGTGTGACTAATGAATCCAGTAATCAGCAAGAACCTATTGGTACTACAGAATCTAATTCTAATGAACGCAAGTTCAAAAAATTCATCTGTGGTGAGGATGCTCTAAAAATAGCACCAACAGAGCCATACTGTTTACACCGCCCCATTCGCAGAGGTCATTTAAATGTTTCACATTATTATCCTCTGCAGCAGGTACTGTCTCAATAACTAGTGGCTTCAACATGCACAAGGAAATGATATTGTTTACTGTCTGTTGCCATATGTGCATCTATGTTATTGGCTAGTAAGCTTCCTTAAAATATAATGGTTGAATTCTTATTTAAATTTGCTTCATTACATAGAAATGGTATATTCTAATAATTGATTTTTGCATTGTGTTCTTTTGTTGGGAATACTCTTAAAGGTCTGTTTTTGTTGGCTACTTACTAGTTATTCTGGCTCCCAGTTATGATTCTGTCTATTTTACAGGTAATTGAGGACCTACATGCTATATGGGACTGGATTCTGCTAGAGAAGTTGCATATCCCTCACACTGAAAGATACAAGTATTCTGCCATTCTTGTTGTGCCAGAAACATTTGATAATCGTGGTATTTATTTGCAATATTTTTGTTTTACTAATCTTGGTATTTGAGGTGTAGAAATTTGTTTCTCCTTTTCAATTTTGCTACCTTGCTAATCTCATAGAATATCTGTGCCTACTTGCATATGTATGTCCTATGTTGCACTGATACTGACACGTGACACGATTCTCATTTTCAAAAAATTACGACACCATACGTTACGACACGTTAATTTTTCAATGTTTTTTATGTATAAAAATTTATATGTATTTATGATTTTAAATTGTATTAAAATTAAACTTCATATTATATCAAACTAAAACTAACATCTTATAAGTAAACAATTCCATTTTAACCAAGCAATTAAATCAAATATGCAAACCAAGTCATTACAACTCATATTCACAAGTTTAAACTAAACAAACAACACAAATATTGTCCCACAAATAAATAGTAAAAACTAAGTTATTACAACCTATGGAAAAATACTTGGGCTTCATTTTTATTTTCTTTTTTGAAAAAAATCAAAATTTATTTTGTTTTAAAAAAGGACATTAAGTGTCAGTGATGTGTCGGAAACGTGTCGTAGCGTGTCAGATTTATTTATATTTTTTACTTTTTAATTACCAATTCGCCTGTTGGACATGTTTCAATCGCGTGTCGTGTCCAATTCGTGGGTCAGACACCAACACTCTGTTGGAGGAGAGTGTTGGTGCTTAATAGTGTATGTCTAAATATCCATCCACTCATGCATCTATTTATGGTTAGATTATGTATGTGTGCAATTGTATATTTATGCAGTGCATATGAATGGTATGTACTTAGATAAATAATCATTTTGTTTCTTTTCATAAGTGAATAAAATTAGACTATGGAGTCTGTAATAGTTTTGCTGAAGCATTCATGACTTGACCCCAACGAGGTTTGGGCCAAGGCTTGGTTGTTTTTTCTCTTCTAATCTCCCTATGCCTCTATGGTTATAATGTTACTTGCGTAGTTTAAGCCCCATAAACTTGTAGAAAAATGAAAAACAATTTAATTTTCTCTATCATCTACTCTTTTGGGCAGAAATTAAGGAAATGTTGTCTATAGTACTGCGAGACTTGTGCTTTACCACTGCAGTTGTACATCAGGTGAGAATTTGAATTTTTATAATTGCCTTAGATTTTGACTTCTTTCGGAGCTAGCTTGTATCTTCTTATCTTGTCATATCACACAATTGTTATGTGTCTTGTGGTAATGTGATATTGTTTTATGGATCTTATTTCTTCGGTGGAGTGCTTGAACTACATAGGGCATCTGCCATTTCATGACATATGCATATTTTATGAATTTATTAGCTATCAGACATAGAACTGGCATTATACAGACACATGTAATTGTATCATTATGTCAAGTCAAATAAATTCATATTTGTTTCCCAATATTGTCTCTTAGTTTTTACTTTTGTTTCTTGAACAGATTGTCTCAAGACAGTGAAGACACACATTTGTTATGCCAATTAAAGTGTGATTGTTTGCATTTAGGTTTGTCTGTAATTTGCATGCTAAAGATAATTTTTCTCTGCAAATTGAATGCGTGTAAGGTTGTAATTCTGTAGTTTAGGTTTGCAACGATAACAATTCTTCTATGTCCATGTTATTGCTGGTATCTTTTTACTTGGGCTTTGTATGTTCATGATCATGTTATAGTTTAGCTACTGCTTGTCTGAACCATCCCCCTTATATATGATATAATCATAGTACTCTAATTGATTGATTTAGGAAGGTCTCGCTGCAGCTTTTGGGAATGGTTTATCTACTGCATGTATTGTAAATATTGGTGCTCAGGTGACATCAGTCATATGCATTGAGGTAACTGTACTTTCTGTAACCTACTTTTTAGTTGTACAGACATCCATGCCATATCATAGTGCAGATAAGGATGTGGCGCACAATACTTGATCTTGTGCTTTGGCATTTGAACCAAGATTTTTAACATTTCTTCCGACCATCAAAAGAATTTAATGCAAGGAAAAAAGAGATCCTTATCTTGAAGCACACTTTTGCTTCTTCCCCTGTATTACCATCATCATTACTGCTAACGCATAATCATTATTTGACCCAGACATCAACAGTGCCATAATTACAACCACAACTATTATTGTTTTGACTCAAAATCATGTACATTATCTCCAGCACTGCCCTTGTTTCCAGGAATGACTGCCATCTTGAAATTAGACACCAATTGTGACATCGTAACTGCTATTTTGTTTCCAGTATGTCTATTGCTTGCTAATTTGTCACCACTTTTCTTTCATTAACCTAACAAGTCATACCACCTGCCCATTAAAAATGTTTATGACTCCACCCTTACACCTCCAGTACCATTACTATCATCACAACCCCATCCACTGCTATATATTTTGCCATCACCACATGTGCATAAACACAATTCTTTTAAATTTGGGTTGTTGCTTTCAGTGTCATGGTAGTCATTTTAATTTTTTAGAACTTCACGGATGAAATATGCATACAGGCAAAAGTAGTTTTTACATCATTACTTGATGCCAAACTATTTAGGAAATAGCACTTTAACAACTATGATAGTCATCTTCTCGTTTCTTTTGGTGTTCAGGATGGAATGGCTCTACCTACTACAGAGAAAACTTTACCTTTTGGTGGAGAGGTGTGAATTCATGCATTATTTTCAAATCTTTCTGGAATTTCTAAGTTTCTAGCATATGAAGAAATGACTTCTCGTTGATCTCTGAATGCTTTTGCACCATTGATAACTGTAGAATGTGTATTTTTAGCTTCTAGGTTGAACCTTTTGAACATGCGTACTTACATTTATATTATCCTCTCCCACCTGGATATGTTGCAAAGGTTGAGTAATGACTAGGAGCCTTTTCTTCCTCTCTGGTTGGATACTTTGACTTAGTTCTTAATTTGTGACTATGTCATAGTACATTTTATTCTCAATGAAGCTTCATCATTATCTTTCAATTTAGATTTGTGAATCTGGTTTTTATAGTTTATGCACTTCACACTATGAGAAAAACATGGCAAAGTGAATTCTGTAATTGCATGAAGCTGAAGTTTATTCATTGAACTAAAAAAGTTATCTAGAGCTCCAATGATTGCAAGGATTTACTGCTACCGAGATGCATTAGGATGATTACAATGAGATTGGTCAGGTTGATGTGCCAAGATTAATTATTGTTATAGGCCGAGGATAGAGGGATTACCGAGAATCATTATAATATCTTCCTTTTTTAGCATTAGGTCATTATTCATTGTACTAATTTGCAGTATCAATGTGGTGCACAAATGTTTTCAGAGGCCATGCTGATAATTTTTATTTTTGAATGGAAACTACATGTTACTTGTTTTCCAACTATACATATGTTACTGGATACACATAACTTGTCCGGACTCGGGTCGTGCTCAATGTGGCCATAAAAAGTGGTTGAATTGCTGCTAAATGTCCTAAAAGTAATTTAGTTTGTCTCACAAGTTGCAATTTCACAATTTTAATGGTAGCAGCACCCAATTCGAGTAAGGTTATGGAATTTCTCTACTAAAAATGGGTAAGGGTATGAAGATCTAGTACAGTTGCAAAGTGTTCTTTGGCAGATTTGGGTCAGTAAGATGATTAATATAGGTGGTACTGATGATGCATTAGTTAAGATGACGGCAGTGATAAAATTTATGATTGAAGGGTTTGGTCATGAATATAGAAGATGTGTGGATCTCTCTTTGAAGAAGGGAAAGACAATTGTCAATATTGCGCCATTACCAATTGTTAGCTGTTGTAGCTTTGATAAAATAGAGCCAAATAGTTGGAAAAGACTTACTCTCTCTCTCTCTCTCTCTCTCTCTTCTCATGCAACATTTATTGTTTAGCACCTTGAGATGATGATGGTGATGATATTATGGCATTGCTAATTCTAAACAGTTATAACTTTGAGCCAAATAGTTGAATAAAAGTTTCCACTTTTTTATATTGAGGTTTCTCTAGCAGCATATATTGTAAATCACTTTTTTTTTCTTTCAAGGATGGTAGTCACCTTAACTTAGTTGTGTTATATTTCATGGATTTCAGGTCATTTACCACATATTTACCTGCTGATTTCATTTTCTGGATAATTTTGTTTCCACTAGATGAATAATGTGTTTGCTCCTTCAGGATATATCAAGATGCCTTCTCTGGACTCAAAGGCATCATCAAACATGGCCACAAATTCGTACTGATGTTTTGACAAAGCCAATAGATTTGTTGATGGTAAATGGGCTGAAAGAGTCATATTGCCAGATTAAAGTGAGTTCACTAGTATATACTGGTTATTTTTTATCTCTGTTTCTGAATTTATATTCTTTTTTTTTTTTTTCCTTTTCTTTTCTTGTGCCTTTCTTTAGCTTGATTATATTGTTATACTTTGACTGTTGTTATTTTTGTCCTCAATTTATGAACATGTATACCTTTTTCCTTGTCTTGTGCCTTTCTTGAGCTTGATTGTTATTTTTTGACTGCTTTTTACTGTCCAATGAACGTCCCATAGAATTACTGGAGTATCTAGGTTAGTACTGCCCATTTATTTTTAATGTTACCAGATCTTAATTCAAATTAAATAAACATGTCATTTGAAAATGAAAGTCAAGTGAGGCAGCATAGAGAGCTCTAAATGTCAACAACGCACTTGAGAATTACTTATTTTAGTGTTATGTAAATGACAATATATGTGTGTGTGTGTGCGCGCATGCCATGTCTTTCCTCCTGTACAGTGGTCATGGATTTGGTTTCAGTGTTTGCAGGCATGCTAAGTTGTTTTCCTGGTTCAGTGTGCTAATGGTATACTCCCTCCGTCCCAAAATGACTGTCCTGTTTCAAATGAATTTTTGTCCCATAATGAGTGTCCACTTTCTTTTTTAGGAAGTTAGTTATGCATGAATTGTCAATAATATCCTCATAATAAGTTAGTTAGCATCCATTAACACATGATCATGAGGATACAAGAGTAAATATACCACACTCACTAACTTCTTCTTAATTTTTCTCAAAATAGAAAGGAAGACACTCATTTTGGGACGGAGGGAGTATTTGATTTATGCTATAATTGAATTTTGCTTTTGGATTTCACTGATATGGTTCCTTGCTTTTCTTCAACCAAGTTATGTTATAATTTGTGAGAACTGAAAATTAAGAATTAACCTTTCTTGACTTCAACGCTGAACTGATTTTCTGGTAGCTGGTTCTTGATGTAGTCTAACCTCATATACTAGCTATTTCCTTCCCCTCTAATCTGTTACCCCACTTACAGGAAGGGGAGATTGATTCTGTGACAGTAGTTTATTCTTACGAGGATGGCATGCCAGCTGGATCTCACAGGACAAGGCTAACTGCTCTTAATGTACTGTTCTAATCACAATCCATACACATTTACTATTTTCTTGAAGGATATATAGCTTGGTAAAGTGTGCTGATGTTGTATTATATAGGTTCCTCCGATGGGGTTGTTTTATCCAATGCTTTTGGTTCCAGATGTGTATCCTCCACCACCACGGTCTTGGTTAGTAATTTTCATCAGTTTTTATGTATTTGTATAATGAAATTACTTGTGCTAAATCATGTCATATGATGCTCTTTAATGGCTTGTTTAACCAGGTTTCATGATTATGATGATATGCTGGAAGATACATGGAACATGGAATTTCATAGACGACCTGACATGTCAGATGGTATGTATTCCAATGTGAATGTTGGACTACCAATGTGGGAACCTTACCCAATGTTTCAGGCTAAACCCAAGAAAGAGGAGAAGGTTGGCCTTGCAGAAGCTATCACTAGTAGTATTCTTTCAACAGGTTGGCTAAAACAAACATTTCCTTGCATTGTAATCAGGAAGTGTGGTTCGGTGCTGATTAAACTGTTGTGTGTCATATTGATAGGGCGCATAGATCTCCAGAGAAAACTGTTTTGTAGCATACAATTGGTGAGTGTTGGCAGCAACAATTAATTATTTTAGATTTCTCCTGTGAATCTGTTACATAGACTAGAAGAAATGATAGTTTTGTGCTTTAGATTGGTGGAGTTGGTTTGACAAGTGGTCTGATTTCTGCAGTGGAGGAGAGGTTTGTTCTACTCATCTTTAATATTGAAGAATGTTAACTGTTTTTAGTAGTTTTGCTCATATCTTTATTTATGATGATACATATGAACAACGTGTATTCAATTTGTGTGCCTTCCAGAACACACAAAAACATTATAGCATCTACGCTCTTCTGTTGACTTCATGTTGAGCTTGTAGACTAAATTAGAGAAACAATGTTCTTTTAGCTCCCAAAGCCAATTATTTAGGCTGGTGCATGTATGCATGAAAATACATGAAGTTAGGATTGATTTTGTCCATTGTAACTGTTAAATTTCCTCAAATCCAAAAGCTTAAGCTAATAGAAAGAGGTTCCACAACTAGTATGTTAAGAGATCACAATCTTCATATTTAATCGGTGGCGGATACATCAACAGTAACCAAGTTATAGGTCTTCATTTATGGCTGATTCATTTTGAAGTTATGTATCTCAATCGACACCCTTGTAGTAAACCAAGGGCTGAGAAGTTTTACATTAAACGCTATCTAAAAGCAATATACAATTCTCATTGTTGGTATTTTTGCTTCCTTGTTGCAGAGTTTTGCATGCAATTCCTTCAAATGAAGCAATTGATACTGTAGAGGTTAGTTTGGACACTTCTTTATTCAGATATGGCATAACACATCAAAATTAAATAAATGCAGCCATCTGTCCTGATGATGCTTACTGCCTTATTGGTCATTATGAGTATACCTAATGACATTTTCTCAATGCAAATACACATATTATGTCAGTTATCTCTTGTATAAAGTGACCAAGGTGAAACAATTGTTACTCCCTTTAATTTTAATTTCTTTTTCTTTTTTTATTTATTTAAAAAATTGGGATTCTTATACTTTGGAACGGATGGAATTGTTATTACTCTATCAAGAATTTGATTGACTAGGATTTCAGTTTTTATACACCATGCATTATGTATAAAATACACATAGTATGAACAACAAAAATGAAATTTGACCTTCTGAACTTAATGAGTCTCTGAAAATCATACCTTCAAGAAATAGAGACATGGATATACAAGTTTACATAGCCCTTCTCTGTTTTACTTAAAACTTGATATAATTTGGGAGTTATTTTTCCTGTATGATTGTCTGATATCCCCTTCTGTGATTTGTGGATTTAGCATTACTTGTTACTAGTTTCTACAAAAGCAAGACCGGAGAAACATTAAATTTGCCACCAAAGGGTAAATAGTATGAATTGATTTGAAGATAGAGCTAGAGACTTTAAAGATACAGTAACTGGTAAGGAATTCTGTAGCCTATAGGGGTGTTGGTGGTCCAAGGCCTGTGACATGGACTTGGTTTTGTTCTATTGGAAGACTATGGGATGGAAGTCATCAGAGAACGTGATAACTAATTAAACAATTGAACAAATGCTCATCACTGTGGGACCCAATTACATGGCAACGTTTTCAGTCTGAAGTGTAGTTTTGTTCTTCATGGCCTTTTATGATTCGACTTGTCCCTTGTATATCGTCTCTTGCCTGTTTCTTGTCATTAGTACATGCCAAGATTGATTCTTTATAAATAATGTGTTTCTAATAGGTTTTGCAATCAAGGACAAATCCAAACTTTGTATCTTGGAAAGGAGGAGCGGTGAGGAAGCTCTTGTTACTTTTGCGTTGTATCGGTTTTTCTATACACATGCATACAACATTTTCTTTGTTTTATTTCATAACTGATTCTGATGAAAGTTTGTCCACGTTTATGATATCTTGGATACTTCCTTGTCCTTGAACAGAGAATAGGAGAAATATAGTGTTAGGGGGTTAGAATCAACATCTGCTAAAATTGACTGGAACGATAGCGATAATTTGTGTTTTTGTAGGTCATATGAGGCAGTTTTGCTTCATTGATATGAAAGTTCTCATTTCGCTCAGTCATATTCATATTGTTTTCATAAACAAATTGATAATCGATTATTAATTTGTATTGAATAGTAATGTCTGCATTCATGAAAATTCAATACCACGTACTCTATCATAATCTCTAGTAAATTATTATCATTTTAATGATTTTTGTTCAAGACTAGTGAAGACTTTTTTTTTTTTTTTTGAAAAGTAGTGAAGACATTAAATAGTCAAGAAATGCAAACTAAAATGACTAGCTGCAAAGGGTTTTTTGTTGTGTTACAAAGGTTGGAAAAATTGATAATTAATTTCAGTATGTGTGCTGTTTAGATATGGTGCACAAAAGGGAATATATCAATCTTAAAGAATTAGTTACTCCCTCCGTCCCAAAATTAGTGTTCTTGTTTCTATTTTGGGAATAATTAAGGTGAAGTTAGTTAGTGTTGCATATTTACTTTTGACTCCCCATGAGTATGTGTTCTAACATACTCAAGGGATACTAACTTATTATAGGGAAGTTATTAGTAATTCATGCTATAACTACCTAAAAAGGAAAGAGGACTCTCATTTTGGGACAAAAATGCAAGACAAAAAGGACACTCATTTTGGGACGGAGGGAGCATGATATTTATGCCTATTTTCAATTAGCACTTAGTATCTCAAGACTTTCATTGTTTTTGTTGGAAATAAGTATATTAAGACTTCTGTTTGCATACATGAAAACTTTCTTGTCATGTCTCCTGAAAAGATTAAGGCATAAAAAAGATATATTAATAAACTGAGGCATTAAAAGATACGAATCTGAAAGAAAGAGATTGTGTAGTATTCGGTGTTGGGTTTCACAGTTTGGTACAATTAATCATTAAATGTCTTGGATCAATACTGATATCACAGATAGCACACTTGTCAGATTGATTGTACCTCGTTTATTGTTTTTGTGATAGATTCTTGGTATCCTTGATTTTGGTCGGGATGCTTGGATACATCGGGAGGATTGGATTCACAATGGGATTCACATTGGAAGTGGCAGAAAGTACAAGGATTCATATTATCTTCAGGCACAAGCAATGTGTTACATTAACTCCTAAAAGGTGATTAGTTTTCGTTACTATTTATAATATGTAATCATAGCCTCTAGAATATGTTTTTGATACTGAAAGGAAGCTAGTGTTTAGGACATGAATGCATCAAAAACAAAGCTGCACTCTTTTGTGTTTGCATTTATCTGAATCGTGAAAGTGTTTAGCAGCCATTAATAAATGTTTAAAAGTGATTATAATTCCCATAACATGTTGAGACTATTTCGATCTTGCCTATTACAAACTGGTTCCGCATATTTTATTTTCAGCGTGAATTGGCTTAGATTTTTGGATGCTGCAGTGAGGAATGGGCTTCAGAGTGTATTACATCATATTTGTACAGTCCGACTGCAAGTGTCCATTCTCGAATGCACCAGATTTCGACTGTTGGAAAGGACCAAAAAATTGTCGACCCTAACTTGTAGTGATAGGTGTAAAGCTGACAGCTAATTGACCTATTTTTGTGTGAACAATTTTGCACATCCTTTTAGAAGTAAACTGAAGCTTTGTGGACACTGCTTTGAGTATAGCTCCTATATATGTCTGAATTTGCTTCAGCTGGGTGTTTCTATTTATGGTTGTGTTTCTCTTTTGACGTGAGAGTAATGGAGTTATATACAAGTATGTGCTTGATTTTTTGGTCCAACTCAACTCGGTAATCCCAAAAACAACAGGGTGCTTGATTTTGAAAGTTAAGGTGTGGTGCGCGTCAAAAAAGGTTGTTATAGAGTCCCACATCGGGGAAAGAAGAAAGAGGAGCGGAATGAAGTGATTATAAATAGAGCATGCAATGGACAGTAGAAACTTAAAAGGGTCGGTTGGCTAAATATGCCACTCTCACCCTTGATTGGTGAGTGCTGTATGGATATCTAGACATATGGCCGACATAATTTGTGGAACTTTCTATAGGGTTGGCTCGCTTGGCCGACCCTCCAATATTTATTTCCAATAATATCTCTACTTCCTTTTCACAACGATATGTATAAGTGTTTATATTTATATTAATATTTTATGAGAAAAAGGAATAATCAAAAATTATTTGATTTAGATCAAGTCAAACCAATTAGAGAGTGACACCACATCTAAACCAAACCCATTAAAGAGTGACACTACATTAAAATATAATTTATATTTATTTTTGGAAACGGAATAACATGTTGAATCTCATAATTTTATTGAGGTGTCATCATATTATTGGTGGATTTTTTATTTTTATTTTTACTTATTTATACTTCTCAGTTATGTAATCACAAACTTCTTAACTAATTATGAGGTAATTTATGATGCATTTAATACTAGTTAGGTTCTTCAAATAGCATACAACAGATGATGGTTTTATTATTTTCTGGAATAATAATCAAGTGATAATATAATATAATAGAAAGTGGATCTATGTAATGTAACAAAAAATTGCAGGAGTGAATAAGGACAGCAGGTAGCATACTAATATTGATTTAACTATTTTTCTTGAAAAATAGCTAAGGTGCAAAATTACGTCGTATTGGACTTCTGGTCTTCAAGTCTTGGATCTTGACTTGAAACTTGAGGTTTGACTTGGGCTTGAAACCTTGATGGGCTTCAAGTTCTGCTATCGGGCTTCAAGCTTTACGCCTAGACTTCTGATCCTGCGCCTAGGCTTGAAGTCCTCATTGGGTTTCGCGTCCTAATCCGCTCATGTGTACAGAACGCACCGTTAAGCGGAGCTCCAGATGTGTGCCCGGGAAACCGCCTCTGGTGTGAGAATAACCACCTGCACACAAACAGGATT
>JAYMTK010003334.1:0-12408 GCA_036897405.1 Pelargonium myrrhifolium | reverse complement strand
CCTAGTTTTTGTAGTTTCCGTCGATAATTGGTCGCCTAAAACTTCAAACAATCATGTGTTCTTGAATGTTGAAGAATAGCAAAATGAGCATTTCTGAAGAAAAAAAAAATTTAGGTTATGTGCATGACACATGATCAAAAAAAGAATATTTTGTTAAAAATGGAATATTTCATGACGGAGAGACCCCCGACATAGTATAGGGTAGCAAAAGTTAAAATAAAACTTTAAGGTATTTATGTACAAAACGTGTAAAGTACATAGAGTTTATGTGCATTACCCCTAAAATTATTGATCATTTTTTAATAGGTAGACTATTGGTTTAATCTCGTTCGAAATTTTCATTCCTTGATTTAAGATAATTTAGTAGGGTTTAAACTCGAATGTCTTGGTCATGGATTTGTTGCTTGCAAGTTTTGGAAGACCTCTAGTTCATGCCTGATGATTTCTTTGCAGAGTTGTTGCCACACAATCAGCTTGCCTAAGTCTGTGTTCGTGGTATTGGCTTGAATGATTTAACTATAGTTGATGCTTTTGATTGATCAGACATAGTGAGGATTGATCTTTAAGATGCGAAGGCGATCGAGGTTTTAAAGTGTTTCAGATGCACATAGGTGTTTTTGCGCTAATGTGGATACCATTCACTAAAATATGGATCTTTTGTACAAAAAACACGTCTTAGCAGAGGAGAGGACCACATAGTTGATCGGTCAACAGGAAGATTTTGATGAGAATATCACAATTTTAGAGCAGCAATTGTGTGATTGGAAGAGGCCTAACCTTGAGGAATTCAAATCGTATCAGGCTAACTCTCATGTCGCTTTCCTCACGCACCTATACTGAGGTATATTCCATTGTGACACTTAACGCGGTTGCACGGACCGCGATCAGTCCACACTGGGTTATTGGTCAAGTCCGTCTAGTTATAAGTATAAGGACGACTTGGAATTTTGTAGAAAAGCTTATTGTAAATTTCGTAGTTTGGATCACATATACCTTAGTGACATGTTACTAGAAGATGAATGATAAACTTTTCCATTTATGTTTTTTCCTTCGTGTTGTATATGTTGTATTAGTTGTTCATACGTGGTTTTTCTGACTAATTTTTTGCGAATCAACGTAGCATCTCTGTGTGCGCCAAGTGATGTTTTCTCTTAGAGGCATGTGGCGTTCATCTCCGACTAGTGCTTTTGGGGTGGATGTAGAATTCGATTTTTTCACTAAATTTCGTTTACCCTCGGATGCATGTGGCATTCAGTGTCGATCAATGCCTCGACGATGAGCGTAACATCCATTTCTGGCACTAAGTGTCATTTTCCCCAAAGGGCTATAAAGTTTAGTGTTGATCATATCCTCAGAGATGAGCATACCATTTATTTATTGTGCTAAGTGTTGTGTGCCCCTGGAGACCTATGGTGTTTGATGTCGACTAGTGCCTCAACAAGGAGCGTAGCATTCGTTTTTTGCGCTAAGTGTTTGTTGCCCCAAGAGGCATGTGGTGTTTGAAGATTTTTTTCACACTTCCTATTCGTAGTCTCTCAAGACATGTCTACGTCAATCATGATTCGCACCCCATAGGACGGGCTCCCTATTGATAGTTATCGAGACATCACAACATCAATTGGGATTGTGCCCCATAAGATCACTTCCCATTAGTGTTCTCATGCGATATTACTACATCGATCAAGATTTTCATCCTTTGGGGTCACCCCTTGTAGGTAGTCTACCATAAGAAGACAATAATAATTATGATTCACACATCATAAGGCCACTGGCGTGTGTTTTGCGCACTAGAAAGTACACAAAATACTAGCATCGAATTAATAGTAAAGTGTGACTCAAGATAAAGTTGGGTTATTGTATCCACAAGGAGTACAACTAAAAAGTGTAACTAGAAAATATCTATTTCACTAGAATTCTAAGATTGAAATGTAAAAATGCAATAAAGAAATTATACGGAAAGAATGAGAAGTTAACACTAAGCAAAAAATTGAAATAAAGTAAGGCTAAACTTGGTAATCCACCAGGTGATGGATGCAAGAATTAAGACAAAAGCAATGTAAGCAACCAAGGAGATATGAAATAATGCAAAGCTTGACAATGATGCAAGTACTAGTCCTACTCACTACAATGCTCGCAACCCTCCTTCCAAAGGCGAATACAAGCTAGAATAATGTCAAAACCTAACCCTAAGTCACTATAGTTTTCCATCTACAAAACCCCTCATGAAAATTGAGATATGGACCAAATTAACTTCGCTAGCAATATAAGATACAAATAATCACTCAAGTTGTTTATGTTCCTTCTACAAATCTAATCCCTCATTTCTAATGCGCAAAGTATCCAAGCAATCTAGGAAATAGAGTGATCAAGTCTACACACTAGCATTAAACATGATCACAAACAAGTCTAGCAATCATGCAAATAAAGCAATTCTATACCAAATCTTAAACCCTAAGGAATAAACAAACTTCCACCAATCAGAACTAGCAAATCATGATCAATTAACATCAATAATCAAATTGAACAACATTCCATTCATCAATGCTAAAATCAATCAATCAAATTATAATTAGATAGATAAAATTTAAAGAACAACAAGAGTTTTGAGGAGTACAATCATTTGATGAGGTGGAATTTGAGATCATCTCCTTTGGCCTTCAAGGATTCATGCACTCAATTCACTCTCTAGAACTCATTCAAACACCTATTGGGATTTATCCAAATTTAGCCTAAAAACCCTTGAATCTACTCCATTCTACCCTACACAAGTCTGAGAATTCGAAATGTAAAAGGAATACAAGAAGAACAAAAGATCCAAGATACAAGATAGAGTATTAGTAAGGTACACAGTCGTTACTTTTATTCGAACACGTTGAGTTGCGACTGTGCAATTGTTGAGCACAATCGCAACCGTGGCTTCTTTTCAGCTTTGGCTTGGTTTGACCAGGGTCGCGACTGTGACCATTTTCTGAATCATGGCACAGACACGACTTAGCACTCTTGTGACCCTCCTTTGCCGCCTTATTTGCTTCCCGTTTTGCTCCCAAACCTTGGATTCATCGCACTAAACCTGAAAATCACAACATAGACGTGTGCAAGTTATAATCTGAACTCATAAAATGGGCTTTTTGAGTTGTAAGTCCAAGAGAAAAATGAAAAATAATGCAATAATATCACAAAACATGATCAAGAGAAAAACATGAGTCTATATGGAATTTGTGTGTGGAAAAGGGAGATAAATCAAGTAAATAATGATGATATGGTGACTAAAGAAGCGTGCTAAGCTTAATATGAAATCACACTATCAGCCACTCCGTATTGGTAGTCTCTTGCAATATTACTACATCAATTAGGATTTGCGGAACTCCAAGACCGTGGATGTCCATTCCTGTGAAAATTCAAGACTAGTGTGATGCTAAACACACCCCACAAAAACCCAAGCCTTCACCACAACCTATCTTGTAGCCTCCTTTGCATCATGCCCAACACCCTCACCGGCCCGCACAATGCAAAACCTTCTCACCCACACATGTCAAACACCCTCAAAATAAAATAACCCTTGCCATATTTTATTAATGCACACTCTTTTATTTGTCACCCCTTCTCATTATATTTTTTAAATCATCTCTTGTACAATTTCCACAAAAATAGTCAACCAACATATTATACACTCTAAATAAAATATGATTCATATCAGCAAGCTCTCTTGCATGCTCTCTAGGACTCTCATGAACGCTTTCTGAAATACTCTTTTGCTTGTTCTTTGGAACGTTCTCCCACTTGCTCTCTGGCACGCTTTCCTTCTTGCTCTCTTACATTATCTTCATCATGGGTGCCATATGCTTAACTTGTGGTTGCAATATTATTACTGCGCACAATTTTAGATTCGCACTAATACACACTTTTGAGAGCTCCCACTTGGGATTCGTTTTCACACGCTGTTAAGAGTTCGAGTTTGCATCACGCCACCCATGAAAATACGACAACTATCCTATTTTACATTATGATAAAGCCTCAAGGTAATCACACATCCGGATGACACTGGGGATGAGTCGCAGATTCGCGTTGGATTTCACGATTTTCTTATAGTCCAAACATTTTTGTGGTCATCAATACACAGAATAAATATCCAGTGCCACATCATCACTCGTTTTAGGTATAAATATCTCTTATGTTGATGAAATGGGGGTTGTACATTTTTTAAAATTAACGGTGTACTTTATTGTGGTGTATAGTTCCATCGTTCAAGAGTTCAAGTCACAAATTCAGTCCAAAAATCAAACTCAAGGGCAAATTAAAAGTCCTACTAAGTGTGGGTTCTGTTATCTTCACATCGTCTCGTGTTCTTTTAACCCCGCGTTAAAAGGGCACATCAATATATTCTTTCTATTTTTCGGTAAAACTAAAGTTTAAACGATTAATAACCTACACATATAATAGTAATACCCTCACACAATTTTATTTTATTTTTGTGTTGGAGTGACCAATATTTAGGACATGCATCACATTTGATGTTTTTCAATCTAGTTATAAGTAAAATAATTGATAAATCACGTTCTTTTATTTGTTGCATGAATTAAAGGTGTTCCTGAACCAACTTTACATGCACTTCAAGTCTATGTTCTCACCAGACATTCTTGAAGGTGCACATCGATCTCGCATCAATCTAGTGCATTTAAATAAAAATTTCTTAAATGTTGACTTCAAATAAATTCAAACCAGACTGATCAACGAAATATTTCATTACTTAACATATCATTTGTTATGTGAAAAAAAACATACAAGATTTGACATATATTATGAAATAGTACGTATTTATTTATTTATGTTATTGAGGTGACGTCTCAATCTACTTAAATTTCGTAGTTTTTTCCTTGTCCATGTTTTAAATAATTATGATGCATTGATGAAATTGAAAAAAAGAATACAAAGATTACATATTTTATGCTTCAAACGAGACAAATTAGTTACAACATATATAACACCTCGTTCATTTGCATATGTTCCGATGAATTTAATGTTGTGTTTGAGAACATGAATTTAATTTAAAATTCATGATTCGAAATAATGTAAAATGTGCATCAGTTGACTGATATGACTTTATATCAGTTGCAACTTAACCAAGCCAATGAGGTGATGACGCCTTATTAAATTTCACTTATATTCACCAAGTGAATTTGTGGGAGCGGAGCGACCTGTTCGGATCCATGATTTTAAAAAATGTGTCATCACTTTATTAGAACAACTGATATAAAGTTATACTAGTGAACTGATGCCCATATTACTCTTATTTTTTTTAAGATTTTGACAACATTGACCAAGTAAACATTCAATTTAAAATACAAGAAAAAGAAAAGTAGTGTTGTGAAAGAAACTAAAACCCAAATATGCCCTTGCTAGTTGGCACAGAAAACAAAACTGAAACATTGAAATATTACATAGTGAATTAATGTGCAATAAATATTGAGTTGAGTACCTTCTATATTCTACAATTGTCAACTTTGGAAGGAAGATTGGAAGTTGACAATTATGGATAAATGGCATAGTAATCCAGCAATATTGGGATCATAAATATCAGCTAATATAATAAGCAGAGACCCAAAGAAGAAAAGGAAAATTCCACTCTGTCAAAGAATGAGAGTTTAGAGAAGGAACTAGAAAGGTGGGTGGGGTTTGTATTGTCTTGTTGCATTGCATTGTATTGTATTGTGTACTAGCAATATCAATAGCAATAGCATAGGATAAGAAAGAGATGAGAAACAAAAAAATCTGAAATAAATGAGAAAAAGTTGTGGTTGCAAATTTGCAATTGGCCTATCAATTTCTTGTATGTATCCCCACTCTCAACATTAACCATTCCTCTTCACTCACTCCCCAAAACCCATCTTCTCTTTCTTTCCCTGTCAAACCAACAACTGGTCTATAATCCAAATCTAGTTTTGACAAAACCCCAATTTTAAGGTCAAGAAATAGAAATTAGCCTCCAATAAAGAGAGGGGAAAAAAAAAGAATCAAATTTGATTTATTAAAAAGTAAATAATGAGAGAGACAATGGGTACAAAATGTATCTTTCTATCACCCCAAGAATCAAATGCCCTTGCTCCTGCTCCTCCTCCTCCTCCTCCTCTTCTTAGCAGTAACCAAAAGCTAAAAGTTTGTTTTTTTAGAAGATAAGATTAATTTTACCACAAACCCTCATCCTCTGACCTCTGACCTCTGGTGGGTGCTTTGGTTTCTTGAGAGAGAGAGAGAGAGAGAGAGATAGAGAGATAGAGAGATAGAGAGAGAGTTGAAGTTGGGTTTTGATCTTTTTGGAGATGTCAGGTGGTGGTGGTGGTGGGTGTAGCATAGTATGGTTCAGGAGAGATCTGAGGGTTGAAGACAACCCAGCTCTGGCTGCTGGGGTGAGGAGTGGTGCTGTGATTGCTGTGTTCATATGGGCACCTGAGGAAGAAGGTCATTACCAACCAGGAAGGGTCTCTAGGTGGTGGCTTAAGAACAGCCTTGCTTACCTTGATTCCTCCTTGAGAAGCCTTGGTACCCATCTCATCACCAAGAGATCTACTGACAGTGTCTCTTCTCTCCTTGAGATTATCAAGGCCACTGGTGCTAATCAGCTCTTCTTCAACCACTTATATGGTATATATATATACATGTATATTGTTTTTCTGCATATCCTGTTGGTTGTTGACCTTGTGGCTCTGATTATTTTATTACTTTTGTGGACCTTTTTCTGTTTTGTTTAATCTAATATATTGTTCTTGTTGATGCTGCTGCCTATTTTGTATTGATTATTGTTGTACTTGACAATTCCCAGTTAGTTTCAAATATTAGATCCAAAGATAGTAATCTTATTTATGAGAAAGGATTGGGATCAGTATGTAATATGGTTGTCTTGTCTCCAATGGAATTTAGAGCCACCCAAAATTTTATTTTCATTTCCATTCAGGATCCTTTTCAGTAATAGAATATTTGGGTATTTTTCTAACCTTTAACCTGTGAACAAGAAACAATGCTCCCTCTTTTCAGTTGATAAGTTCTTGTGTTTCAGATCCATTGTCACTGGTTAGGGATCACAGGGCAAAGGAGGTCTTAACGAACCAAGGAATCGGAGTACGCTCCTTTAATGCCGATTTGCTCTATGAACCATGGGAAGTTAATGATGCTCTAGGGCAACCCTTCTCGACTTTTGCGGATTTTTGGGAAAGATGTCTGAGCATGCCTTATGACCCAGAGTCTCCGCATCTTCCACCTAAGAGGATAATTTCAGGTTTTGCCCTCTCGGTTCTGGCCATTATGTGTGTGCTATATTTTTCAATCCAAAAGAAACGAAGAGTTCTTGGATCTTTGGAGATTTGAAATTTGAAGTTTGGGTTCATATCAGCTTGATTTTTCTGAGAACATTGACCATACATATGTACAAGAATCTTTTGCATGTAAACTTCTATAACACGTCATTGATAACACAGCACAACCGTATTGATTTTCAAGTTGTAAGCTGCAAAACGTATAGCAATCATTAAAAGAAAAATACTGGGAATTTGGCACTTCACTCTTGCCCGAGATATGTGAATGCGTGGATTGGCAAGTATTCGTGTCAGTGACATTGCTCCAGAAGTGGCTGCCTTTTTTCATGTGTATTACCTTACCTTTACCACTATATTGATTGAACCCTCAAACCCATCTCTGAGGAAGAATCTTTTGTCACACGTGTTCTCCACACAATCTTATTGGTTTATTATACCATAGTCTTTTTTACATGTTATTCTGTTCCTCTACGTGCATTTGCTTGCTTTCAAATTTGTTTGGTTTCTTTCAGGTGATGTATCAAGGTGCCCCTCAGACACATTGATATTTGAGGATGAATCGGAGAAAGGCAGCAACGCACTTCTTTCCCGAGCATGGTCACCGGGTTGGAGCAATGCTGATAAGGTTCTGACGACATTCATTAATGGGCCATTACTTGAATACTCTGAGAATCGCAGGAAGGCTGATAGTGCTACAACCTCGTTTCTTTCTCCCCATTTGCATTTTGGGGAGGTGAGTGTGAGAAAAGTATTTCATCTCGTCCGCATCAAGCAGGTTCTTTGGGCCAATGAAGGGAACAAGGCGGGTGAAGAGAGTGTGAACTTATTTCTCAAGTCTATTGGTCTTAGAGAATATTCGAGATACATGAGTTTTAACCATCCATACAGTCACGAAAAGCCTCTTCTTGGGCACCTTAAGTTCTTTCCTTGGATTATCAACGAAAGTTATTTTAAGGCATGGAGACAAGGTAGAACTGGTTATCCATTGGTCGATGCTGGCATGAGAGAGTTGTGGGCCACTGGTTGGCTGCATGATCGGATACGAGTTGTGGTTTCAAGTTTCTTTGTGAAGGTTCTGCAGCTTCCATGGAGATGGGGAATGAAATATTTCTGGGATACCCTCTTGGATGCAGATTTGGAGAGTGACGCTCTTGGCTGGCAGTATATATCTGGAACGCTCCCGGATGGTCGTGAGTTTGACCGGATAGATAACCCACAGGTGCCATTTTTTTTTTACTTTAGTAGTCTTATTCAGATATATTTGTTCTTAACATTTTGACTCGCACACCACAAACAAATCTCTTGATTCTAATATGTCATTAGTACTTTACATCTTTTAACATGATTCACTGCCAGCATTTTGATTTTATATAAGCCTCATAATGTCCTACAAGAACTATCGTCAGTGCCAAATATATCTTGGTATAAGAGCTTAAAAAAAAATAGAAGCTTATCAATCTGTCTTTTTGATAGGTCGCTTATCAAACTTTTATGATTGTTGCTGAACTTGAACCTATATCACAGGTTGCCTAGAAAGTTTAAGTAAAAGCTGACGATCAACACCAAATGCTGCTGATTTTTTTGTCTGTTTTTGGGCGTTGGTGATTACTGGAATAATGCACATTTGAAGTAAAACTTGGAAGTGTTTTTCTTTGTAGTTCATATAATTGGCGGCCTTGGTCTTGTTGTTTGAAGTTTTCAGATGGTGAAAATCTATATAAAGGAAAACGAGAACTTGTATTGCTAGCTTTAAACTCGATATTTTCTCCGCCTTTCTTTTTATCAGTTTTCTACACCGTCTTATAGTGAAATTTTTGTTTCTCTATAGCTTGATGAAAATCTAGGAAAGAGTTCGCAGTATATGCATTGTTTCATCTGTTTATGGATGATTTAGATATAACCTTCAATGTGGGAAATTTACTAACCATCCATTACTTGTCTTCAGTTTGAGGGATACAAGTTTGATCCTAATGGAGAATATGTAAGGCGGTGGCTTCCTGAACTTTCTAGACTTCCAACTGAATGGATACACCATCCGTGGAATGCGCCGGAATCTGTACTTCAAGCCGCCGGAATTGAGCTGGGATCTAATTATCCTCTCCCGATTGTAGGGATAGATGAAGCGAAAGCCAGGTTGGAAGAAGCACTGTCACAGATGTGGCAGTTGGAAGCAGCTTCAAGAGCTGCAATTGAGAACGGCACCGAAGAAGGGCTCGGAGATTCCTCTGAATCAGCTCCAATTGCCTTCCCTGAAGACATACAGATGGAGGAAAATCACGAACCCATGAGGAACAACTTTCCTCCTCCAACTCGGCGTTATGAGGATCAGATGGTTCCAAGCATGACGTCTTCAATAGTGAGAGGAGAAGAACCTTCCCTTAGTCTTCAGAATTCAGTGGAAGATAGTAGAGCGGAAGTGCCGGCCAATGTTGTAAATCAAGAACCAAGAAGAGACGTGTTAAATCATCAACGGGTCACACATATGAACAACTTACCTCTGCCACGATATAACGTTTCAGTCGGATTGGGAGCAGCCGAAGACTCAACAGCAGAATCTTCAAGCAGTAGTAGGAGAGAGCGAGATGGAGGTGTAGTTCCCGTCTGGTCACCTCCGTCTTCGAGTTACTCTGAGCAGTTTGTGGGTGATGAAAACTTGCAGAGGCATCCACAGTCTCATCAAGTAATAAATTGGAGGTGGCTTTCTCAAACTGGGTAATACCTCTTAGTGTCCACTGCTTCTCATACATGAATGCAATTACAAAATGTTTCAAAATTTTCGATAAATGAGTTTTTGAAAGTTTGCGAAAAGATGAATTTACATACATTTCCGTTATATGAGTATGTACAGTAAGTACTAGCTACGCTTGAAGATCCTAAATCTAAGTCCCGCCAACAGGTAAAACACGGCATGACAAGACCAGAGGCTGCAGGGTGGAGAGTGCATTATTGTCCTTTCCTATGAACCAACGGCATGATGAGTCCATATCCCAAATGCAGGTTGATCGACCTGATCTGCGCGGTTGACATCCTATGTCTACGCAGGCCAAATTGATTCACTGAGATCACCTGCTATCCTTTTTTCCTTGTACCATATGCATAGCTCTGCTGTATAGTAGTATTTATTGTTCTCATAAGGCGAGGGGAAGAGAGTCATGGTAGGGATGTATAGTCCTCCAAGAAAACCAGGTTTGCGCATTCTCATTATATTTATTAGTCAGTTTATTGTAAGCCCATCTTTATGTTATCCTTTTGCGACATTGCTGACTGCTTGTAGGTTGGTTTACATATGTAAATTTAGCTCGGTTCCTGCTGTTTGCGAATTATCTTCGAAGAAGCTCTCTTTTATGATTTTCTTTATTGCATAGTAGAATGTTAATGACATGCAGTGCATCTGGGAGCAAAATGTAACGACCTAAATGCTTTTCCCTTGGCAAAATCGAGATCTTTCAGTCTAAGATGCAATAAGCCCATCTTTATGTTATCCTTTTGCGACATTGCTGATTGCTTGTAGTTTGGTTTACATATGTAAATTTAGCTCGGTTCCTGTTGTTTGATAATTTTCTTCGAAGAAGCTCTCTTTTATGATTTTCTTTATTGCATGGTAGAATGTTAATGACATGTATTGCATATGGGAGCAAAATGTAACAACCTAAATGCTTTTCTCTTGGCAAAATCGAGATCGTTCGGTCTAAGATGAGATAAGCCCGCCGATCAGAAAAAAGATGAAATAAGCCCATCTTTATGTTATCATTTTTGCAACATTGCTGACTGTGTGTAGTTTCGTTTACGTATGTAAATTTAGCTCGGTTCCCACTGTTTGCGAATTATCTTGAAGAACCTCTCTTTTATGATTTTCTTTATTGCATAGTAGAATGTTGGGAAAATTATACAAACCACTCCTGAACTATGCGTTTTCACAAATTGCACTCACAAAGTTTGGTCTGTTACTTTAAGCACTCATGATCTATCTAAAGATGTTTTCATCTATGACACCGTTTGTTGAAGGGTAAAATAACCAAATTACTCTTCATTCTCAGATCTCCTTCTTCTCCTACTCTCATTCTTCTCTCATCAAGTCCACCACCGGAGCTCGCCGTGGTCGTGGATTCGCCGACTCGAAGCTCGCCATGGGTTCGCCGTGGCCGTGGTCGTGGATTCGCTGACTCGAAGCTCTCCATGGGTTCGTCGTGGCGTTTGTTATGAGATTTGTATAGTTTTGAAATTGGTTTGAAATTTTTCGGTAACCTAATGATTCGGTAAGATTATGAACTTTCCGGCAATTTCATGAATTTTTCGGCAAAACTATAAACATTCCGGAGAAATAATGGAGATTCCGACAAGACACTTGATTTTCCAGCGAAGTTAGGTTGAAGAAGAATGATAAGTGAAGGGTATATCGTGGATTTAAAAAAAATTGTTCATGTGCTGGGCACATGATGTGAATAGTGACATTTTCCGTCTAATATAACTAACGGAAATATCTTTGGATAGATCAAGAGTGTTTAAAGTAACAGACTAAACTTCAAATGTGCAATTTGTGAAAACGCATAGTTCAAGAGTGTTTTGTGTAATTTCTTCTAAAATGTTAATGAGATGTTGTGCATATACATGAGAGCAAAATGTAACGACCTAAATGCTTTTCCCTTAGCAAAATTGAGATCGTTCAGTCTAATAAGATGAAATACATGATTGAACTCATTAAGTTTCCTTGTACATGGAACATGAACTAATTATATAGATTTTGGTTTTTGGGATATACACATGTATGTATCTATGGATCACCATGAGAGTAGAGGTCATTGTATATGCTTTTGGTTTTCTCCTCTGGCTGTGGCTCTGGTACCCTGAGGACACTGTACACCAGAGTTGCTGCAAGAGCTCCAGTTACTGGAGCTATAACAAAGACCCAAAGATTTTTATAAACTCCAGCTGCAATGGCAGGGCCTATACTCCTTGCAGGGTTCATGGAAGCTCCAGTTATTGGCCTGCAATGCAAATTTAACATTTGCTTAATTTGGTAGTGGGGGTAAAATGTATATCAGTTGACTGATATAAAGTTATATCAGTTGCAACTTAATAAAGCCAATGAGGTGATGACACC